>MU159780.1:121816-137469 GCA_015888305.1 Antheraea pernyi | reverse complement strand
TTGGAGTCCGTGACATCGCAGACAAGCTGCAGGAGAGTCGACTTCGCTGGTACGGCCACATAAGTCGCAGGCCTCCAGACTACGTCGGAAATAGATGCCTCAACATAGCTGTACAGGGCCCAAGGTCTCGTGGCAGGCCCAAGAAACGCTGGTTGGACGTGGTAAAGGCGGACTTAAAGGAAAATAACCTCACTCAGAAGGATGCCGAAGATCGGGCAAAGTGGAGGAAGCATAGTAAGAAAGCGGACCCTGGTACCAGGCCGGGAAAACGCTAGGAAGAAGAAGAAGAAGAAGTTCCAGTGGATTCGAAAACGGTTTAGATTCACAATTGGACCTGGTAGGTGGTGCTGCGGTTTAATTTTAGATTTTTTTTTATTATCAAGGCAGGACAACGTCCATTTGGCCCGCTAGTATATATAGCTTGCAATTTTAATTTCTTTTATAGCCTAAGTGAGTGAGGGAGTTATATAGTGGGTTAAAGTTCCAAATATGTTGCTGATTGTAAATTCCATTTGACTATTGAGACTTATAGTGTGTATAAGTTTACATATCTAATATACACGACACACGTTACAGTAGGCGGCGTGCTTGTCGTATTTACAAATGTTTTGGAAGAGCATTTTTGTAAATGTACATCTTCTCACAATTTTACATTTCTTTAATAAAAAATTTAAAAACACGCGGGTGGTGCCGCTTTTAAAAGCTAGTTGTAAATAAAAGTCACCCTTAGGTCAGATAAAATAGTTTTCTTTATTAAAACGCATAATTGGCCAATTGGCCACTGGAATAATCTTTTGTTGTTTTAGATTAAATAAAATACTGCATATTAGATTATTGCGGCCATTGCGTCTATTATACATGAGATTCCGTAGTAACTGTTCATAAAGGTGGCTTTGGCTTTTCTCTCGGAAATTAGAAAGTACATTGTAAGTAAACTTATTTTCGTTAAGTGTTTTCTATTTATTAACTAGAAATTCCGATTAGAACTCCTACAAAACTACTGTAAATACTGATTGAATTCTGTAATCTATTTTCAATAGCAACTCTTCCTGAAGAATCAAATGTATTAATGTCAAATCATACATATTTTGCACTTCTCGTGTTCCTTTTTTTATTAAGAAATTGCCAGGCTAATGCTATTTTAAATAGTCCTAAATCAAAATGAATATCAATTCCAAAACTATAACAAAATTAGCTGTAATAAATATTATTATGATGCAGATGAACTCATTAGCTATCATAAAATTATAATGTAACCAAAATATATTGCACTAGCAGTTATTCATATCTGGTGTGATTTATTTTTTCGAATCTCATGCTACTGCTTGATTTAATTATTTCTTTATGAGAACCATAAATAAAATAAAAGTAAATTTAACATAAACATTTATTTTGATCAGGTGAATATAAATTGTATGATTTGAAAAAATAGAAACCATTCACTTATCACTTAAATTAATTAACAAGATATAACCTTACTAATACTATTTTTGTGGAACAAAATATTTCATTATTGAGTTCGGTTTAGCTTTGTTCTTTCTGGGACTACTTCTTGGTTTGTCTGAGCTGGAGGGATTTTTCCACATGGCTCTTAGTTCTTGCTGCATCTCATCAGGCAAGGCATTGAAGACTTCCTTGTCAACATAACTGGGGCAATCATTACATGGTCCATCTTCAACATCCTTCATAGAATCTGATGCGTCAGATAGATTATCCTTTGCAGGGCTGGCTCTTGGAGTCAATGATCTGTCCCTGGAATTCAGCCTCAACTCTGACACTTTCTCCAGCTCCTTTGAGTTTAATCTAAGCTCCCCAACTTTTAACTTACTCGGTGATGCAACCTCCTCCTTTGCCAAGCATCTTCTCTTGGCTATCCAATTTACTTTCTTGGGTTTTTTTGGAGAAGGTTCCACTTCCACATCGGAAAGGTCTGTGGTAGTACTACTGCTCGGTGAAACAGCAGAGTAATCCATCGAAGAAGCAGATGTATCACAATCATTTTGCAAATTAAGTACAGATTGAACGGAAATATCATTCATTAAGTAATTCACTATTGAACTCCTGCCAGTCATCCTCTCTTGAAACTTAGTGAATGCCAGGCCCACTAAAGTTAAATGGAATGGTTTTGATAAGTTAATTAGTTTATTAAATAATCTCATAATAACACTCATAAGCTTCTGCTGGCCTGCATCAGTTACTGTCAACATTCCGTTGCTGAGTGTAAATATTGATGGCGAGATCTGAGTCTGCCTCGACTCTCTATGACTGCTCAGCCTTTTAGCATCTTTCTTCCTTAAGGTAACTCTGAGAGAAACTGGAATACGCCCATCCTCTCTAACAAGGATAAGCAATCTTTGCAATAATGCAGAAAACTTATCTTCCACCTCACTTTTCACACTGACAGTCTTGAAACTATCCTCAAGACCTATACTCTGAGGCTTACCCGTTTGTTTTACAGGAGTATTATCTTGTCCAATACTTAATTCTTTTAATCTGACTGCCATATCGCTACTGAAATATTGCTTAAGAGACTCTAAAGGTGCCTGCTGCAAGTCATCAACTGTAATAATTTTCTGAGAGATAAGAGCTTCAGTTGTTTTGGAACCTATACTTGGAATGGCTCGGACACTTGTTAGAGTGGACATGAACCTTGGTCCATGTTCAGGGTATATTGTAGTTTGATCATTCGGCTTATGTAAAGGACATATTAACTTAGCTAGTAATTTATTGTGTGCAACTCCAGCACAAGTTGTGTAACCTAATTCGTCAAATATTTTCTTTCTCATTTCGGTGGCTATATGTGATGCTATTTTCAGTCTAGTGTGGCATCCACATGGGCATGCCATTGTTGGTTCGTTGTAAATATGACCCGATGTGCTGTAATAACTAATATTTGTGCTCTTAATTTTTTCCTGGACTAAGTTTGTGACGTCAATATAATTCTCATCCATACCTAATTTCTCGACAGGACATTTCCAATTCTGTAACACTCCAAAAATCTTGTTCGATGCATTTCTGTAGTGATGTAAATCTTCACCATTAACTAACTTTAAATTTGGACAAACTTTTAACGCCTCTGTAACTAGCATACATTTTTTGATCCCGAAACTCCTTGCTTCATAGTTGCTCGTCACTACTATGTTTTTCTGTTGAATACCGAGAGGAACGTCGCGTAGTTCTGAATTTCGCACCATCTCCACTTGAGCGTAAAAACAGTCCACATCTAAGTGTATAATAGTCCTGGAATGTTCACCGTCGACGTCGTTACAAGTGGAACAAGTCGATTCCATGTTTCTGGAAAGTTACAATACAGTTTGGAGAAAAATTACTTTGTTCTAACATTGTTTTACCTGTTGCGGTACTATATGACTATTTGTCGTTAGACGCTTTACCTGTCATCCATGGCCGTACCATTGATAGCTGTATTAAGTTGCTTGCCGGATAATTTTGATTGTTCAGTTAGAAATTAGTGATTTTCTCTCATAAAAATCCAAAATATTGATATTAAAATCAGACAATCGCGACACATCAACAGAGACGAGTTTGCAAGCGCAAAAAATGTAAAAATAGTACTTTCCCTACTGGATTAGGGATGTCCAATTTTATTAAATACTCGATTAGAAAAAGATTAGCACTTGTTATCGATACAAGACATATATGTATCAATACAAGG
Source organism: Antheraea pernyi (assembly GCA_015888305.1). Classification (NCBI taxonomy): domain Eukaryota; kingdom Metazoa; phylum Arthropoda; class Insecta; order Lepidoptera; family Saturniidae; genus Antheraea; species Antheraea pernyi. The sequence goes on along the minus strand of MU159780.1, from coordinate 133,796 downwards.
AATAATATAATTTTAGTAATGATGACTTAGGGCAATAAATTATTCTTCATGTTTCAATAATATAGTCATGGAGCAATTCGAACATAGTGGTCTCTATACCCAGAATGAGCTTGAAATTAGATGATGATGGGAAATATTGTGATGAAACCATAGCATGGTGGTATGGTATGGATCAGTACACGTTAGTTATTAAACACTCACTCATAATTACACTTCTGTACATGTAACTGTGGTCAAACTTATATCTAAGTAACAACAAAAATATTGTATTACATTATATATTTAATTCATAAAATATTTTCTTTCTGAATGGATTATTGTAATTGCATTAAAAAACTTTTTGTGTCGCGTGAATAAGAAATCTCAATAGAGTAGATATCATTATTATATTTACTTGTTTGGATACCAAATTGTGAAGGAAATAATACGTGATAACTTTAATACAGAGATACAGATGAGAGAACATTTATTATGTAACATAATTGCTTTTTACGTGGTACTGTGGTGTCTTGATTGCAACCAAAATTTGTGCACCAGTCTTAAAAAAAACTAATATATCAAAAAGTCGATCAAATGATAGAATTTGTTTGTCCGCACCGCATCTCCACACGTGTTTTTAAAAAATCGTATTTAAGAATTATAAAATTGTGTACTGCAAGTAGTTGTACTTGCATGCCACTAAGAATTAGTAACATGTAACGTATACATTAGATATATAAATTCTAACAGTGTTTCAAATGAGGTTTATCATCAGCAAAATATCTGGAACCTTAACCCACCATATGACTTTCTTTTTTTTATTAACGTGGGGAAATCCCTTATGGATACGCCACCCTCTCGGGGGAGAGGATGGGTTATGTCCGATACGCACGGACTAAAACCCCACGGTGTACCATCCGACCGTATTGTGGGGGCTGCAAGGGATCGCTCTACGCTATTCCCCTTTGATAGCCGCCCCAACGGTCCGCCCTGCGGAAGGTGGCCGCCGGGCTCCATCCTAATAGGGAGACAGACCGGGCGCACACCAGCTTCCTCTCCTCGTTTACCGGACATGTGCAATGAGGAGATGGGGCCCCCGCCCCATCCCCTCAGGTCCGGCTACGGTGGAGGGAGAAGGGAAAATCGTAGCCTCCTCCCTCCGGTTCTCCGTCCCACCATATGACAACCTCAGTGCTTACTTACACTGTATAAGGAACTAATGAAACAATAACTTAATATATTATTATAAAGAATTACATTTACATAATATACATTGCCATAATAATTAAGATTATGTGACTATACAAAAACTAAACACTTGTCTGTTCTGCAAGAAATTGTATTATGGAACTCTTTACGTAATAGGTTTATAATCTAAGATCTTATTAGGAAGACCTCTATATCATTAAAGTTATTAAGAATTATAATGTCGAATTGTAATCAATAAGCTGATAACTATTTCTCTCATTAAAAATAAAGAATAAGTTGAAATCTTGCTAAATTTCATACAAAAAAAGTCGCGGGTAACAGCTAGTCTAAAATAGAATAAACTCAATTACTTTTTATAAGGTTCGCTATATACTAGTGCAAGCCCCGTGGAAATCGGTATAACCGTTTTGATGACACAGCACAGCCGGCAAAGCCACAGTTAACAGCTAGTCTAAATTAAATTACTTTTTGTAAAGTCCGCTATTTGCCAGTGAAAGTCTCGTGAAAACCGGTCTAACCGTTTTGGAAATAGCGCTGCGGGCAAAGCCACGGTTAACAGCTAGTATAAACTAAAATTGGCTGAATTACTTTTTATAAGGTCAGCTACCTGCCAGTGAAGGTCTCGTGAAGATCGGTCGAACCGTTTTGGAGATAAAACTGCGGGTGGAGTCACGGTTAACTGCTAGTATAAACTAAAATTGCCTAAATTACTTTTTGTAAAGTCAGCTATCTGCCAGTAAAAGTGTCGTAAAGACCGATCTAACCATATTGGAGATAGCACTGCGGGCGAAGCCACGGTTAACAGCTAGTATAAACTAAAATTGCTTGAATTACATTTTATAAGGATAGATATCTGTCAATGAAAGTTTCGTGAAGATCGGTCTAACCGTTTTGAAGATAATACTGCAGGCAAAGCCACAGTTAACAGCTAGTTTAAATTAAAATAGACTAAATTATTTTTTATAAGGTCAGCTATCTGCCAGTGAAAGTTCCGTGAAAATCGGTTCAACGGTTTTGGAGATAGTACTACAGACGACGCCAGTTCACAGCTAGTTTAAATTACAGTAGCCTAAGTAACCCGCTGTAATTTTAGCTAGCTCCCAGTGAAATTCCCGTCAAAATCGGTCCAGCCGTTTCGAAGATTACTTGGAACAAACAGACCGACAAAATTTTTAAAAATTGCATTTTTGTTATTAGTAGCGTGTATACATTCACACCCAATCAGTGAAAAAAAATATTTTGATATTACATACATAGAGACACTTTAATTTTATTTTATGTATAGATGATCGAAAATACTATATAGTCGGTGCTTGCCAAGCTAACCGGTCATAACCTTATATGTATACACACAAAAATTATATGATTATAATAAAATACTACAATAAACTCTTAAATGATTGATTCGCGTCGAAGTTGCATTGATATTGTATGATAATTCCCATTGACTTTTGAAGTATACACGAATCGATTGCTTGATTGGTAATTATATAATTTTAGTAAATAGTTATTTTATTTGATTGAAACTGAATTGTGTGATTACATTTTATACGTTTAATTCAGTATATTATTATCAAAATCATATAAACATATTATATATTAATGCATATTTCGATTTCAATAGATATAATAGAATAGATAATATATACACACTTTGAAAACAGAGCAAATCTCAAAATGTTTACTGTCAGATATGTCATTGTGACAGTCTATTCTGTGTATGACGAAAGTGGGTCGTTGACGTCAATGACGTTGTTGCTGGGTTGTGGGTGTTTAGAGTCAAGGGAAATTATAAAATTACAAAATACATTTGATTCCGAAATATTTCAGTTATGATTTGATGCAGTCATGGAGGGTTTGCCTTCGGGTGATATACAGGCTAAATATCAGAAACTAGCTACAGAGTACTCAAAAGTGCGTGACAAATTTGATACCTTCCGGCGAATTAATTCCATTGTTTTAACTAATTACATTTGTTTTCCAGCTAAGAGTGCATGTGAAAGTTTTAAAAAAGGGCGTATTAGACGAGCAGGCGAAGTCAAACGAATTAAAGGACACGCTGAAGGAGAAAGAAAAGGCTCTACGTAAAGGTGAACTTGAAATTGACTCCTTGACATTCAGGAATCAGCAATTGACAAAACGTGTGTCCTTCCTTCAAGATGAACTCGACGCTTTACAGGTATGTAACAAAGTATATTAAAAAAAACATTTCTTTGTTGTTGTTGATAAGATTTCGTATATGAAATGTGGATTTATTATTGGACAAATAATTGCTAATGATTTACTTTGAAGGGTACGTAAAGTTGAAATCTCGCGATTATCTTTCTATACAGAAGTGGCTTAACTATTTTCGGACTTGATAACTTGGCTTTTTTTTTATCGATATGGCCTCTGCCTATGTAGATGATTTAGCCAGTACCAAGTGTGACAGATACATGTTATAAACTTAATGCCAAATATTCAGTGTAACAATGTGGAATAATCAACAATATCAATATAGATAAGTCACCAAAGGGGATAGTTACTGCGTTGTGAGTGGCATAGAGATTATTTATAAAAATATATTTGATATACATAATTACTCTTAATCACACAATTTGAAAGAGAGAAGCGATATTAAAACGAAACATAATCAAGTTTTAGTAAAGAGATGACTGTATTGCCTACAAATATTTAATATGAAAATTATAGGTACAGTCATCACCAATCCTTTTGACTGCTCTGAATATAGATGACCAGAACACACATTTCAATATAAATAACTATTATATTGTAAGTGTACCATTAAGTTAACTAAAGGATAAATAGATGTTAATTTTAGATTCCTATAATTATACTTTTCCTTTTGTTTTGTATTACACTTAGATCAACAATAACTAGATAAAGGGTTGATGCGAAAAATATGTATCGGTAAATAAGAGCTCATTTGAAATGTGTGCCCTTATTTTGCTTAGTTTGTTTGAAACACAGCCAATGTAAGCCCATTTCACATGCCACAGTGTATTCAAAAGATGCAAATATAATACCCAAAAAGCAATTTAACGGCCGGAGTATCTTACTTTCGCTAAATACATGTTGAATAAGTTATATTTTAAGCTTTAAACTAATAATATCAAATTTTGAACAAAATTACCTTTTATTTATTAAATTTTAAACCTGTGATACAAATGTTTGGCCTCCCCAGACACAAACACGCACAATAATGGGAAAACATACTTTATTCATGGTAAACATACTTTATTCATTGTGTGTTAAGGTTGAATTCACACGAAATGTTGTTTATGTTATCTTTTCATTTGTAAGAGGAATAATTTATTACTTTGCTACTTTTATCCTAAGTATTAGATAATATTTTGAACATTTGTGACTTTATTACAAGGTGTTATGGTTGTAATTAGGTTAAACTTTAAACAGTTTTAAAACAGCCTAGTATACAATCTAAGTTTAATATTTTCAGCCATTTCTGTTATAACTTTGCTTTTGTGAAATATGTAATTAGAGAACTACTTTTAATATAGTTGCATTTGTGTGTAACAGTTTATATATAATTTGTTATCTAGTTGAAATTGTCAAAGAAATCAAAAGGTAAAAATGATGAGAAGCAAGCAGCGATCAGCAGTTCTGCACCTTTGGATTCCGGATTATTGCAGGAAGAATTGCAGAAGAAGATAATAGAAAATGCTCAGTATGCTTCACAGGTACATGATTATTTTTAATGTAAATTTTCTAATACTTAAATTTATAAGTTATTTCAATTATACTTACAATTTTGAGTAATTTTAATACAATTATAAGTTCTAGATTTGTTTTTTGTGAATAAGACAAAAGATTGTGAGGTCGTAACAATATAAACTTATTTTTGGTAAACCATATGGCCATTCCATATAGATGTGAAGTGATAAGCTGGCTAAGATAGCTAATCATATATATATGCATTAGTGAGATGCACACATGTACATGGAATATTGCTCTTTGTGTACTGCTGCTCCCTGGTGTGGGCTGTCTCTAGTTGGTGAAGCTTTTTGTAGTCCAATAAAGATGTTCTTAGTCTGGTGAAGCTGTGAACAGAATATTGTCAGTTTGAAAAAAAAATCAGTTGAAAACTTTTACTTTGATTTAATTTTAATTTATACTGTATTTAGGTACTTTTGGTAGTCATTTAGTGACCTCCAAACTACTTCAGTGATTTACACTTATAAATTTGTTTTGTCAAGATGATGGTTTATACTTTTGACTTGGGGGCCCGTCAGATGTTGTCCAGCCCTGATTATAAAAAAATCCTTGTCAAAATATATACCAAAACATTCCTCGTGAATCACTTTATCCACTGGTGAAAACTGCATGAAAACCCGTTCAGTCGGTTTTGAGTTTATCGCGAACAGACAGATGCGGTAGGGGACTTTGTTTTATACTATGAAATGATGATAAGTGAGACTTCAGTCTTTGTTGACAAATTGCATATGTAGTGTTAAGAAGGACATATAAAGATCTAGTTATTAGATATATTTATTAAATTTGGATTACAGCTCGCAGATAAAACCTTTGAGGTATCTCAGCTGTCAGCCACATTGGAAGACTATCAGAAGCATATAAATGAAAGTGACAGCAAATATAAATGTGAAATAGCAAAGTTGAAGAATAAAAATCAAGAACTGCAGTTTGCTTTAGAAGAGAATCAAAAAGAGAGGCTGGGAAGTACACTGAGTAAGGCACATATCCCTTCTGGAAGCCAGGCTGCCAGTTGTAATGGCGACTTTTTATCAGAGGGAGGAAGTTTGGTAAGTTTTTACACACAGTTACGTCTTGTCAACTTGTATCAATATTAGCTTGTAAATATAAATTTGTTAATGCAATTCTTTATATTATTTGGCTAATATATAAATAGATTGTCATGTAAAGCCAATGCTTGGTATAAAGTACTGATTCTATCAAAGGTTACACTCTAAAAAGTATTGCGACATATCTTACTTTTTACTGATTTGTTTCTATTTTATCTGTATTGTCATTATTGAATTTATGTTCATTTTTAAGTCTTTATACTTTGAGAGAAATTACGTTATAACTTTTCTTTTTTAATTTTACAGATTTTAATCCTTAAATCTAATTAATGAAACATGTTAAATCAGTAACTTTCTTAAAATTGTTAATTGTCATTGATTTTGTTTCATAATACATAAGACAGTGATATATTAAATCTAGTCCGTACAGGCGAAAGCTGCTAGAACAGACCTATATGTGTTTGATGACATATTTTAAACTTAATGGTAGTAGCAGTTTGTCAAGTGTTAATACAATACTATAGTTTTGTCACAATATTTTTCTTCACGGAATAAATAGATCATTGCTAACATATAGATATCATCATATCAAAATTAAAAAATTACTCCATTCTTTTCACCTACTCAAATAGAGTTTAGAATAATAATAGTAAAACAGTTTTATCATCTGCTACATCATTTCTTATCTAAACTGGTAAATAAACATTACTACCTCTGAATATTGAACACATTGTTATTTAAAATTGAAATAAAAGACTTTTATTTTATAATCATTGTAATCTTTTATGAATTAAAACATAATGTATTTTTTTTGCATTATATAATTTTTGAAATAATAATTATAGGTTGGTAGCGAGGATGCTATCAGTTCAGTAGATGACCTGAATGTCAATGAACAGCTGAGCCTAAAGGCTCATAACTTAGAACAGGTAAAATTACTATTTATTTAATTACAATATCGTAGTTGGAAGAAAAAAAGTTTTTTTTTTTTAATATAGGAGGCAAACGAACAGGTGGTTCACCCGATGTTAAGTGATCACCACCGTCCATAGACACTTGCAAACACCACTGGAGTCGCAAGTGTGTTGCCACCCTGTGTTTGGGGGAGGAGGGTGAAAAGGAGAGTTGAGGGGAGAGGAGGAGATGTGGGCCTCCGGCGCTCTCACTGACCGAACGAAACGCAACAGTGCAAGCACTGTTACTTCACATCGCTTTTCTGTTTATTATGGACTTATTTAACTTCTGACTATTAATCTGTTAGTAGATTACTATTGCTTAAATTACGAGTAAAAACAAGTAATCAACATAAATATAGATCCATTAATGGTCAAATATATTCTAAATTATTTCTTTGCAAGACGTTTTTTTAATAAGTTTTGTAACTATAACTTTAAAACTACATTTTTTTATATTTATGTGTGTAGAACTTTAATTATATTATACTTATGTAATTTGTAGGATAATCAGAAATTAAGAATGGAATATGAAATGACTCAAATGGAAAACGAGAGTCTTAAATTAGATATAGCAAAGTACGTAACAGCTTCACAGAAAAGGAGGGGAGATGGCCATGACTCTGGTGATTTCAATGTATTCTCCGAGACCTCAGTAGACTCTGAAGGCAGAATGACCGGCCTACTCGGTTCTCTTGAGGTGCCTTTCCTTTTGAACCATGAAGTTCAATCCAGAGAGGAGCGGATGAAGGTGTATTTTAGGAATAAAATTAGTGAGATACAATCTGAGAAAGCAGAGTTGAAAAGTAAGACTGAACATTATGTTAAAGAGGTGAGTATTTTAACTATGTAATTATTAGTCTATATTAATAATTTGAATTCTGTGGTCAACAGTCATTAAAATATTAGTTAACTGGTAATAATATCATCAGCTCTACTTATTTGATAACTATTTTTGTTTAAACAGCTCTCGGATTAAATATGTTTGCATATATTCCTCTGTGACATACATGCGATTAACATACACAAAATACACCCATACTTAAACAATCATTTGTGGATCACACAAATAATAGTCCTGGGTGGGATTCGAATTCACAACACTCACCATGGTGATTGTTTGAAACCCGGGATCATTGAGAATCGCATTTATATGATGAAAATTAATTCCCTATATCTTGTAAATTTTAGTTAGCACAATAATGACGTGAATCGTAGCAGCAAATCATACTTAGCAGATTTAGGTATTAAGAGATTATATAACAGGTGCTAACTGCTATATATCACGTGCCGCTCTAGTTATATATGTAACGCCTGTTATATATCGCGCGGACGTGATTTAAGATATAATACAAATCGTAGATATTGCAATTGTAGAACATAACCAATGTATTTCTTGCCGTAAGTTTTGGATTGCATTTCGTTTACCATCAGGTAAAGTTCAGACCCTTTTTCCTCGTTGTCGGATAAAATACAAAAACACTCTTCCAGTACTGATACCTCTTCAAAGACTCCTGACGTTTGTACTACAACCATTTAATATGCTGGACGTGTTAGGGTTTAAAGATTCATTATTAAATTAGGAATATTGTTTTTACTTAAAACATCCACCGATATTATCTGTCTCTTCCAATACAGGCGTCCATAGATACCTGTTAAAATAATATACATGGAATATTTGGAATGATCAATATAATATAGTCTTGACAATGCTATATTCTGGGCGAAGTTATATATTATTTTTTATACTTTCAGTGTGAAATACTTAGACAAAGATTTGAACTAATGGAATTGGAGAAACAAACAGATGAAAGCACTTTACAAGAAAAACATAGCACTATCAGCAGATTGGTGAGTGTTATTTTAATCTGGTAATATTAAAACGATGTTCATACTAAAGGCACTGAGTTAGCGATGGTTTAAAAATTGTTTGCAAAAAAAACTTTTCTGTTAGAATGAATAATGTTTTAAATTTGTTTGGCTTCATTATATTTCAGTATCAGCCATTTTTATATGAGTAACCTGAAGTAATTATTAAAGAAGATGATTTGTCGTTATATACACAAGGCTGTGATCTTCGACAGAGACAAAAAATTGCATAGTTTAAATGTTGAACAGACTTCAGCAGTATTGGAATAATATATGTTGTCTGTTTGTTTTCGAACGTAACTTGCTGAGTTCAAAAGATGCATCATTATTGCGATAGGCGTTACCATTTTAAAATTAAGCATGTTAAGAATGATAATTCCCTAACACAATGTCCTATAAATGCATATTTCTGATTAACTAGGAAGAGGAACTCCATTCGACATCGCATAACTACGAGGAGCAGATGTCAGTGCTGACAGAGCATGTGGCTGGACTAAATGAGCAGTTAGCCAGGCAACATGACGATATACAGCATCTTAAACATCAATTATCAACTAAGAAGAAATAACCACATTATACGGTGATATTGTAAAATCACGTCACGGATTGTTTGATATTGCCTGAAGAACTGTTTGCACACGAGAAGCACGTCATATCTCACATTGTATCACCATTGGTCCATATCACAATAACATTGCCGTCGTGGATTGGTCAATAAAGTGCGTGCATAGTAGTTAGCCATGAATATTATATCCACTTTGAATATATTGAAGAGTTATTTGTCACTGTTATATCACGAGCGATATTTCACAATTCGTTATATGTTATTTTTGGCAATCATCAGTACAACACTAAGCCGTAGTGAGTAACGCCCACTATAAATAAACTGCAAATGAAATAATTTCTTTCATAAAGTTATTTAAGATATTAAAAAAAATATATTAAGTGAAATCAAAACTCAACAGTGTTACGAATAAGATACAGTAATTTCTTATCTATTGATCATTTATCAGATGAACACATTCGGCGAATTGAAAACTATTCTCGCGTGTTTATCACGCCGGCGCTATATATACCTGGTGCTTTCGATACGTGTTAACTAATGTAGCACGTGATATATTTCATCACTAGTTATACAGATGAATGTATAACCAGATGGTATAAATGTTCCGTATCTATTTACAACTAACGTTGCTTTATGCTCACGGTCCATAACGGGATAAAACTGTAAATAAATTACGATAATTGTTGAAATACCTTTTGAATTTTCTGAAATATTCTGTTGTCATTATTAATTTGTCGCCGCAGACTTGTTTCACGTTCTTCATTCAGTAAATAGAAATAGGATGCATAATAAAATATCATAGAGTTCCAATTTATTTATAATTTGCCTACGCCTAATAATTTTATAATGTATATTTTAATATAATGGATTTTCTGTATAGAAGAGAATAATTATTATTCATAAAAGTATTAGTTTTTTTATTTTTTAAATGGCGCCTTTGTCCATATTTTGGTATACCCTCCAGATAAGTTGGTGGTACGTGTTTTGCGGTTATTATTCAAAATTTAACTCTATTGTACAGATTGACTCCGAATAGTCTGACGATGGAAGTCACGACTAATGAAAACGTTTGTTAAAACATCTGTTTAACTTTAAATATGGATAGATATAGAAAAGTTATGTCATTTATAGTTCCAACGAGAGAATGGAAACTGAAAATATAGTTTATTATTCTTTAAGTATACATATTGTGATACGTAAGTGTATAAAAAATATAAAAATAAATAAATCAAGGAAAAGTGTTAATTTATTCTTGTCTATTTTAAAACATTGTTTACTATTAACTGTAAGATTTAAGGTTTGAAACAAAAATTATTTATACTATTAAAATACTTGGCTGATTTGAATAATTTTGCTTCGAGAATGTTCTATATGACGGAACACTGTTATAAACAATACGTAATACATAATTTTGTTTTAAATAATTACCGTGAACCCGTAGTAGCACCCGCACCCGTGGTTATTATTCCCTCTCGACTGAACAATGCAGATCCTAAAATTACAGTTTGTCTATATATTTTAAAGTTGTCACTGTACGAGTCAATTATTCAATTTATAAAAGCCTTACTCGACCTCTTTGTGGTCTTTGCGTTTCCACTTTCCATTAAGCTTAAATCGACATGTCCCTTTTTTAATGAACTCCAAATATCGGGGGCGTCATTTTCGATTGCCAAGCAGTATATTAATTTTTAGCTTAGTCTAGTCTCATGCATTCCTTAATACAGTGGTGACTTGTGGCTTATTTCTAGTATTTAAATGTAAATTCGTCGGTTTTAACCCTACGTTTGTATACAGTGTTTAAGAATCGTTTCTACATAATGTATTGTATGGATATCAATGCACAATTTTCGATTGGTGTATTTAACTATTTATACATAAGAATATTATTTAAAAAAAAAAATCTTGCGTTAAAATTTGGCATTTATATGTGCCCTTTTTTTATAAATAGTTCTGATGAAGCGAATGCCTGATATAAAAGATTTCGTTTCGATATCATTCCAGTAGGTGTTCCGAATACTTTACGGAGACTTTGACCATGAAAAAAAAGTAATCGGTTTTATTTTCATTTAATTCCATAGTAGTATTAACCCAACAATTATAGAATGTCCAATTATTTGTCTATGAATCGTAAAAACCATGAAAATATGGGACCTTTATAATGTACTTTAAAGTCTTGGGTACAGGAAAATTATTCGGTTATTTTATTTAGTCGAAATTATTAGTCACAAATTTCGTTATGTCGTGAACCAAAATTGTTATTTGATGATGTGTAGGTGCTACTGTCTACTCTAATTAATTCGTTTTAGTGCGTTTGTAAAATTAGTTAATGCACCCAAAGTATTAAAATAATGAAAATACGTCCACAGTGTATACGTAACATATGTTATAAAAAAATCACGAAAGCTATTATCACACAACTACTATTTTGTTATTTCATATATTCAAACATTGACCTTTATTTAACATCACACAATGCCCATTTGTATCATATTTAAATAAATTTCGTGTCCAATTAAAATCATTAGTAAAATTACTAGCAGAAAACCGTAAAAATGCGATTAAAGCTAGTTTTTTACTGTGATTAAATTGCAATTTTATTAATCGTAAGTTATTTTATATCTTTGAAT
>MU159780.1:12917-120371 GCA_015888305.1 Antheraea pernyi | reverse complement strand
ATTTATACTATTAAAATACTTGGCTGATTTGAATAATTTTGCTTCGAGAATGTTCTATATGACGGAACACTGTTATAAACAATACGTAATACATAATTTTGTTTTAAATAATTACCGTGAACCCGTAGTAGCACCCGCACCCGTGGTTATTATTCCCTCTCGACTGAACAATGCAGATCCTAAAATTACAGTTTGTCTATATATTTTAAAGTTGTCACTGTACGAGTCAATTATTCAATTTATAAAAGCCTTACTCGACCTCTTTGTGGTCTTTGCGTTTCCACTTTCCATTAAGCTTAAATCGACATGTCCCTTTTTTAATGAACTCCAAATATCGGGGGCGTCATTTTCGATTGCCAAGCAGTATATTAATTTTTAGCTTAGTCTAGTCTCATGCATTCCTTAATACAGTGGTGACTTGTGGCTTATTTCTAGTATTTAAATGTAAATTCGTCGGTTTTAACCCTACGTTTGTATACAGTGTTTAAAAATCGTTTCTACATAATGTATTGTATGGATATCAATGCACAATTTTCGATTGGTGTATTTAACTATTTATACATAGGAATATTATTAAAAAAAAAATCTTGCCTTAAAATTTGGCATTTATATGTGCCCTTTTTGTATAAATAGTTCTGATGAAGCGAATGCCTGATATAAAACATTTCGTTTCGATATCATTCCAGTAGGTGTTTCGAATGCTTTACGCTGACTTTGACTGAAAAAAAAAGTAATCGGTTTTATTTTCATTTCATTCCATAGTAGTATTAACCCAACAATTATAGAATGTCCAATTATTTGTCTATGAATCGTAAAAACCATGAAAATATGGGACCTTTATAATGTACTTTAAAGTCTTGGGTACAGGAAAATTATTCGGTTATTTTATTTAGTCGAAATTATTAGTCACAAATTTCGTTATGTCGTGAACCAAAATCGTTATTTGATGATGTGTAGGTGCTACTGTCTACTCTAATTAATTCGTTTTAGTGCGTTTGAAAAATTAGTTAATGCATCCAAAGTATTAAAATAATGAAAATACGTCCACAGTGTATACGTAACATATGTTATAAAAAAATCACGAAAGCTATTATCACACAACTACTATTTTGTTATTTCATATATTCAAACATTGACCTTTATTTAACATCACACAATGCCCATTTGTATCATATTTAAATAAATTTCGTGTCCAATTAAAATCATTAGTAAAATTACTAGCAGAAAACCGTAAAAATGCGATTAAAGCTAGTTTTTTACTGTGATTAAATTGCAATTTTATTAATCGTAAGTTATTTTATATCTTTGAATTACACGTGATATAAGCATAATTGAAAATTGGGCAGTAGAGCACCTATTGAAATTTATCCAACAGTTATATATGAGATCGTGTCCAGTCTCTAATTCGTTTGCATCTTCGTCTACATTGTCACTTAACAACAGGAGCGCGTCGCCTAAAGCTGAAATCAACAAAAACACTGAAAACTCTTACTAAGTCAAATCCTACTCTCTTTTCTTTCTTCTTCTTATCACCTTATTTCGCTCGACAGTATTGACAACGCCATATTTAAAACTATTCAATACAATTACTTCCGGTAACGTCAATACAACGTCAATACGAATAATTTTGTCCTTTATCTAAATCTGAATACACCTCGATTGCTTCCTGAATATAATAATCCATAAAATATTTATATCTAAAATGTTTACACGTGTTCAGAACAGCCACTTAAACTACTTTGTGAAAACGCGTGTTAGTAAACGACCTGAATAAAATGTGTATAATTATAAACGCACGTTAAGCGCTTGTCATGTGAACATAGCCTACAATGTCGTCACTGAACAGGAAATAACTTTTATCGAGTCAAAAGAGTCATATTCTTTTATATACGAAAGGACAAATGAAATTTTTATACCTATAAATCATGTTATTATTTATAATGTATACATAAATTAAGTTTATTAAAGGTATTGTACACAGTTCATTTATAATAATTGTAAGTAAATAAATTGTCAATAAATAGTTTTCAATACTTGCCTAGAGGAACAATGATTTTATTTTGTTGCCTTTACCAAAAATATACATAATTAAATAATTATAAAATACAACCTATTTTTATGTCGGGAGTCAGGATTCAGTTATACAAGATGTTTGATTTTGAACGTTGTTGACGTTATAACGTCTTATAAATCGATGAACGCCGGCTGTATGAACGAAAAAGCTTGACTCATTTTCATGTTCCGCCCGAGCCGAGCGTGCAAGCCACAGAGTACGTTATATAAATAGAGGTCGCACTCGTTCTTTCCAATCAGCGCCTCTATAATCCTAGTTTCGAACTAATTTCTGTTGGTTATAAATGTATACGGACTGCAAATAAACGATAATTTATCGAAAAAATTGTAATTTTCAATTAACTCCTTCTACAAAATAATTATAATTCAGTGATAATAATTTTTAAATAATAATAGTTTTTCTTTCATTATGATATGTTTATAACCAATAACTGTTAAATGTTTGTGTACTAAAAATAACATTTCAATTAAATCACACTGCTGCTTTTTTATACTAGTTCGGTAAAATGATTGCAGAATATCTGATGGAAAGTACGCAAGTAAATAACGATGACTGTCGGTGTTAAACAGAAACGGCAGTCGTTGTTATCATGCCGACCTGCAAAAGTGCCTCTTCACGCCTCGTTTGAAGGACCCATAATCGTATCTTATTGCTCATACATCGATTACTTTATTTTCATTAATCATTTACTACTGCTAAAGTTTGTTGTTGTTAATGTTTATGAACGTCAAAAATTACATTTTTAATGCGAATAACGAAGCAACTTTTATATTAAGACGTCTTGTTTTTCACGAACTGACTACGCTTTTAGCCTAGTAAGGCCTTAACAGTTTCACCGGACTAAATATTAAGATGTCTCTGATACCGAAAAATGTACGTATCAAATAATAGTGTAGTTCTACCAGAAGACATGTTCCTGAGAAGTGAGTGTTGAATCATCGTAACACCTGCGAATGTAGGTACATTATTTCAATAATCACTGATATCTTGTCTAATAAATACGAACGTGGGTTTGTTATTTAGTTACTTTCACGACTTGACAACATTACCGGTCATCCTAAAATTTTTGACACACGTTATCAAAAAGGCACGAAAAAGTATATAATGCCGTTGTACCTATATCGACGCATGTGCCTTTTGCTAAAAGAGTACTTTGTTTCCAACAGCTTACGCTATTGGCCTGACATCTTCACCGGATTACTTAAAATGGTACATTTTTTGTTCGAACTGACTACGCTATTGACCTAGCAAGGTCTTAACAGCTTTACCGGACTGCCGGTAAAAGGGTACAATTAAGTCTATATACTAGAATTATTAAGAGTGACCATTTATATAAAAAAAAAAAAAACTAATATATATCAACTAGCGGGCCCGGCGGACGATGTCTCACCTTGATAATAAAAAAGACATTGACAGATTATATACCTAAACTTTCCTCATGAATCACTTTATCTACTGGTGAAAACCTCATAAAAATCCGTTCAGTTGTTACTGAGTTTATCGCGAACAGACAGACAGACGACTTTGTTTTATAATATGTACTGATGGGACCAACAATCAAATTTCACATAGGAATTTCTATACAATGTACGTGATCATTAGGAAAGGACTTGTTATAATTCAAATATATTTATCATGGGATTAAATATACAAATAACTCCAGAGTTGTTATCGGTGGGAAGTAGAGTACTGTTTGGGTACGTGGGTATTTTTAAATAAAACCAAATCAATATGCACAACTTTGTATTATAACGATAATCATAAGCACCTTATAAATATGTCATCCGTTAGGTATAATTATAATATATTCTTATCAACAGTTTTACATTACCGTTATAAACATTTTTATACAAAAATTGATCAATTTGTCGAACAGCGCTTTTTTTTGCAAATAATCCGATAACGCGACTTCAGTCCGTCCCAATTCGTCAAGTAGGTATAATTTACTCGGAGATCTATCACTAATTCTAAATAATAACGAAGCTGGCTAGGTACATACATGCTGTTACAAAAGACATATTTAATACTTTCGTTTAAAAAGTCATAAAGACGTTTGAGATATTTTGTTACACAATTATGATTATTGCGTTTTATTGACCTTTGCGACATCGCTTAACTGCGTTTTTGAGTTAAATACCAAATAAATATTGAGTTTATTAGTTAATTGCGTTTAGTTAAACCTGGATATGTTACGTAAAAGTGTATTTATAAAACCCACGTATCAGATATTTTTAATAGTATTTTCAATATTATACATTATAGCCCGTTATCCTAAGTCACTTGAGTGCGTCATCATATTTCACATATACGTAACCAGCTTCAAGCAAGTGACTGTTAGAGGAGTATGATTATAATAAATATTGGACACATTTTGCTTACCAGAAGCACATTGCAATAATTTATAATTCGTATAGGAATACAGTAAATACATGACCTTAATTAGACTTTATATGTCAATGGTGTCATATTTATAAAACTATGATATAAGGACCTGTGTAATGTCAGGTGAAGGTCATATATTTACTAGAAATTACATCTTACGTTAAAATTATATTATTATTCATTATTATATTCTAACAGTCACATGCTGCCTTATAAATAAATTTAGAACTTCGTCCACATTGAAAAATATCTATATTTTAATGTATTCTTCTTCATGTGCAGAATTGCCGAATCTTAAGGTTATAATTATGAATTTCATATTATTTATAGGATGTAATCACACACGATTTATTATTATAACACCTATTTTATCTATTTATCAACACTGACGTTTATTTTAAAATCTTCCTTTTTTAATTTAAGCTTGATAGTAAATTCATTAAATCGTACTTTATCTAGCAGTCTGGTTTTGTTGTGTATAATAAAAGGTTGAAACATATAAGCGGCGCACGAAAATTGGCCATTTTCGCTTGTAACACAATGTATAATATTATTTTAGATAAAAAAAATGCTTTATAATTATTTGGTATATTTTGTCTTCCTCCTGTGTCAAATATGATTTTTTTTTAAGAAAACATATTTTATTTGCAATAAAATACATTTCATATTTGACATAGAAAATCAGTGTCAATGTTTGAGAATCTGCGATATTTTTCATTTATAATATAGTCACTCTATGAACAAATCATTTGGAGGGAAGTTGACTTTCATTATAAAATGAAGCTTTACCAAAGGAAAGATATAACAATTTTTTTTTTCAAAAGTTATGCAAAATTCTAAATTATAAATTCGGGATTTTCCACATTTTTTTCGAAACATATTTTTTATAGCCCCCTCTTTTACTATACTCTTTAAAACGAACCGAAGGACTTTTCTGTAGGTACGATAGATCTCGAGATATATGAAAAATAGATAGGAAAAAACCGGAGCCATAGTGAAAAATTGAATTTTGCATAACGTTTGAAAAAAAAACCTTTGGTAGAATTTCGTTTTATAATTCAAGAAATTTCACTTTTTTATTGTCTGTATAATCGATTTTTTAATGAAAATATAATTATTATTTACTAAAAAGGTCGTTCGCCAGATCCGTGCGCGTCTATGTAATTCATCTTACAATTTTATCATTCTCAAACCAAGAACAATAGTCAGTAGTAGTTACTAAAACATTTCGCAGTCAAGTTTCGTATATCCTTTACTGTTTGTTCTAATGTTCTTATTATTTACTCTAATATTGTGGATAAGTTATCATGATTTAAGAAACGTCGAGATAAGAATGTAGTAATAAAATGACACATAAGTATGGAGAATTAAACAAAAAGTTCTACTACAGAAACAATACCAGAATTAGCAGAACACGATAGTTATTTTAGTTTATTTTTTTTAAACAGCAACAAAGAAATAGATTAGACACATCGTCGAATCATGGTTACTACATTAACTGTCGCGGCAGAATTCCTTTTACAGTGTAATAAATGTACAGAATCACTTATAAAATTAAAATATCTGTATCAACATATAAGTAAATTTCTCAGTTTTATACATGCAAATAAAACGGAACGTCGTCAAAAAACATGATTATCTGTTACAATCTTCCATTTCATTACGGTTTGAATAGTATTTGTATTTTCCAGGGATATAACTGTCGAAGACTTTACCACGAATTTGAAATAACTGAGAATCGTCTAGTGGTAGAAATTCGACTATAATTAACCAATTTTTCAAATTTCAATATTTCATTTTTTTTTAAAGCACTTTTCTTATTTTTTGTATCGCTAACCCTAAAATACGTCAATATCTATTAAAGAGAAACAAAAATAAAGAAAATCGGTTGAGAAACAGACTATAAATATGTACTAAACGCGAAACTTGTCCCGAGTTTAATATATAAATTAATCGTGTACTAATAGTAAATATAAGTGCAATTAAAAATACGCGAGAACAGTTCTTATACAGTATTTTTCCGGTAAATTAACGAGCTTAATTCAATATCGCACGTAGATATGTTCACAGATAATGAAATCTGCGTGATGTCCAATTGAGCTCCCTATATCTTCGCGTCGGTCTGACGAAACCGTTTACGCTATACTCATTTAAAGTAGGCCATAGACTATGTACCTATTAAAGTCGAAATCGCCAGCGTTTTGCATTTTTTTTAAACGAGACAACGATGGTCTCACAACCTAACGCGCAAGTATAAGAAGGTTAATTGTGAGTTTATTTAAATTCTTTATAAATTTTTGTTTAACTAGTAGTAATAATTTTCGACTCTTTTTATATATATGTAAAGTAATGAGCAACTGACGGTAAAACGACGGATTTCCATATAAACTTTCATGCCTTATTTCACCACCTTAAGGGTTGAATTTTCAAAAACCTTTTAGTGGTTTCTCAGTGTAAAACGAATCCGCATGCAAATTTTCACAACCATAGCCCCAGTAGTGTTGGGGGTATGTGTTGATATGTCCGGTAGTCAGTTATACTTTTACATAAATAGATAAGTATCATTCGTTTTATGGTATTCCATTAATATTGACAAAGAAGTAAATATAGTAAGTCTGAGAAAAATACAAGTCCAGAGATATATACAGATGTAGAAGTTCGATTCAGAAAACTTGCAATAGATTCGATCATTACCCGGAAATCTGTTTATTATTTAATGAAATCACGTATTAGAAGCTCAAGACAATATCGTCTTCTGTTATATACTGAAATTATCCAATCTAAATGGAGTCCTATCAGCTTTATAGGGCTTTGCTGAGGGGAGAGGCATTAAGACATTTTTGGTTAAGTGTTTGACCTAAACCTTTCTACAGTAATTAGAGGCGGTTATTTTCCGCAAGTCTCCAATTGATTATTGTCTTATACTGGAGGGCGGATTGAGATATTATCTCGTAAGCTTTTGACCTTGACCTTTCATAGGTAAATGTGGAGCTTATTTTTCCGTACGCCTCCAGTTGAATTTTGTCATATACTCTCAAATAATATCTCTCAAAACTGTTTTCCGGAACATACATCTAAATTATACACCAAGATTTTCGGTAGTCCGGTGAAGCTGTAAAGACCTTGCCGGGTCAATAGCATAGTCAGTTCGAGAAAAAAAAAAAAAAATACACCAAGATTTTCAAATAAAAATACTTCATATAGCCAAATAAGTTCTGTAATTGACAACTGTTCTCGCATATTTACAATTCGTTTAAAACATAAAATAGTGATTTTATTATTGACATACATGAACTACAAAAACATCACTGATCGAGACGCAACAAAAATAAATCGAAACGTCTAACAAACAAAAATCACCCAAATTAATTACCATTCGATTCGTACAAAATAAATAAAAACCTAAACTTTAAACATATAATGGCTATTATCGTATAAACGTGCTCGTATAATACTAATTTAATAATAATAAAATCATTTAATGATTCCAGCTAGAACTATTTCATGATATTATCGAGGTGGTTCGTGCAGTGGAATGATTATTGATTATTATGATTCTAAAAAAATTAAATTAAATCTCTTCCTTATGTATATATAATCAATATAAGCGAGTCACTCATGGCGCTTTTTTGTTAAATCCTATTTATTAATACAAATAATTTATTTTCCTATACTGAGGTTTTAAATAATTAAAACAATCGCAAGTGCATACAAATATATACTCGATAGCACATTTCTTTTATAAATTGTAGGGTATACGTTCAAGTGTCATATACGTAATCTTCAATGATTTTAAACTTTATATGGGTAATAATACAATATGATCATAATCCATAAACAAATGATTAGATGTAAGAATAATTAAAAAAAAAATCCGGTTATTATCTATGGACCGTGTAACCAAGTATTTACGTAATTCAAAAGGTCTCCCCCATTTTTTACTACGTAATACTTTAATACCCTTCTATGAGTGAAAATGAATCTGCGAATATCTTTTATATCGTAATGTGCAATCGAATACATATATTAATTACATCACAGAGTGAACATAAATATCATATTTATATAGATATGATGTCAAATTAAAGTCATGTGTTTACTGGCATATGGACTTCATGGAAATGTCTAGACCCTTTAGAATGAATATCGATAGTTTGATAATTACTCTAACATATGTTGACAAAGTTACGGAAATTAATATATTTCGGGAAGCTACTATTGACCTGCGATACCGCGCTATTGACTATATCGGGGGTGTTACTAATGACCTCGAACGCTATTGGTTGAAGCTATCGGCTGTTCATTATTTACCCCGATGTGAGACGCCATTGGTTGGAAGTATCGGCTGTTTATGTATCTTGTTGTCTTAAAAGGCGACCGATAACTAAATGCTGGATATTAGTAGTCCGGTGAATCTGTAAAGACCTTAACCGGTCAATAGCATAGTCAGTTCGAAAAAAAAAAGATGCTGGATATACTCGCTCGAACAGTTGAGCTAGCCACACCTAAGGATAATTCATCGTAACTATAGGCAGTGCTGTTGTTTCTATATCGGTTAACATTTTATTCGATTGTGCTTGGTGAATTGACCAATCAAATCATAACCATGACGTCATATTACCACAAGGACGCTATTTTATCGCTGCCCCGACATATATATTCGTTAATAAATTTCGAAACTGAATCAAGACTCCTGAATACTCGGTTAAGCAGTTAAACTAAAAAAAAATTAAGACGCATTTTTAACAGCATCAATTCTACAGCGACAATATGTTAATGTGCGATACTAAAATACTAAAACCATAAATCTCACCACATATATTAATCAAAACACTTAATTATATGATCGCGGACAAATGAGACGAAGAAAATATAATTAGCAATAATCCTACAATTTACAATCGCACATAATTTATCGATAAAAATAACTAACAGACACAGCTCTAGTATTTCTCAGCGCGACATTAATTTGAACAGACACGCTCTCAATTATACACGTATTTTTATTAAGGACATTAGACATTCTCTCGGCATATCGAACGGCTTATTCTATTGCGGTAATATATTTTATTTATAATCTATATTTATTTTTACAAATAGTGCACGATTTATAGAATGCTTGCACAAATCTTATATACTCTATGTACCGTTACAGTCGAAATTCAATGCAATCTATGTAATATAATCGAGATCATCATATGCGTTCAGTATGAATGAGACGATTAATCAATATTAACAGCACAACATATCAACGGTGGAAATGCTATTTCATTGTCGACATTATTCAGAATATTCATAGCGATTATAAAAAATCAAGATTATCGATACAACAAATCTTGCTTACAATAAAGGTCACACAATATATCGATATTTTTTTAGATAAAGATGCATTACATGTTGACTGTCGATACATAAAGTCGATTATCGATAATCCCGAGTGCAATATAGAACACAAGACACTAACAAAATTGACACTACAACAAATGCACTAACTAAATAATTAGTATAATAAGTGAACAACGTAACACCGACACACAGCGTCCAATTTAGACCGCAAACGTTTCACTTTATTCATCGTATATGCAATCAATCCCTACGGTTTAGAATATCGATAGTTTTATGTCAATTATCGCATACGACATAAGCGATTTTGAATCCGCAATAGCTGAGAGTGTATTTCTAATATATATTCTAAACACTGACCAAATATATTTAACATTTGAAACATGATTATTATCTGATTGGTGTAAAATTGTGTATATAAAGTGTAAAAATTATACAAAGGATGAAGATAAATTAGAATAAAACCTGAACTGTTTTTTGTCTTTCAATGGTATAATTTGGATCTCATGGGGTTTTTTTAAACAACATTAATTACACCAAGTTTATCATCGAATAAAAATCCTCGACTTGTAAAAGTGCATTCCTTTGTGACATTTCAAATGTATCGACTCTCATTTACCAGCGGAACAGTAATACGTGTTAAACGACTTACACAAACCATTCGTCACATTTCAAAATGTACTAAATCCAATTTTAATCGTTCACATAACTGTAAATGTTTGATTTTTTTTTACATTTCCAGCCTTTGTACATCGAGAACGAAGTTCAAATTTTGGCCTTAATAAAGTTTTTACATTTGAAGATCTTGAAAAATAACGTAAAATATTAGGAACGGCTGTAATTGGATTTAGCTTATTTTGAAATATAACGACACAAATACATGATTCTATTTTTTTTCTTTACGACAAAAAATATTTTTAAGACGTTACAGTTTTATCGATAGATTTTATTGGTAATGTTGTCATTTATCGATGCGTTCGACGTTTGTCAGAGACCATTGGGTAAGAGCTCGCGCGGAGAGCAGTTTGTATGAGTCGTGGGGTCGCTAGCAGTGGTCGAGGTCTGCGGTCGCGCAGAGGTAAGGCTCGGCGCGTTTGTGCTCAATGAGCGCCTTCATAGTGGAAGTGTCCGCGGGTATGTCTGATTTCTTACGCAGCAACGGTTTGCTCGTGTTGTTGTAGTTTTGTTTGCGCGCCTGTATAACAATTAACTCGGTGTACACTTTTATTATACTTTAACCATAACCAGATGTCTATTTATTTGGAAATTCAACAGCTTACATGGGTTTTTATAAAATAACTTATATGTAAAAATTACAGCCAAAACAGAATTTCTCTAATACAACAAAGTGATTAGTACCTAGTAATAATAGTTATATAAGTAAGACGAAAACATATATCCCGTACTGGCCTTAAAACTATATGTGAGTGGGTGCGTGGGCGTACTTAGGTGGATGTATATGTTAAATGACTATATAGTCTCAAGTTGGTGCTACGCTAAACCAACAGTTCAGGCTCTCAACGGAGCACACCTAAGGTGCTTGAGGATGGATTTTCATCTTAAGTGTAGTAGATAGCTAGACATGTTTAGAAAATGACCCATCGCCATGCTATGGTTTCCTCGCGATGTTTACCTTCACCGAAAGGCCCGGACCTTACCTTACACGCAAGGATTCGAAGCTATGTCCGAACACGCTAAGCCATCATCACTTCTACTATTAACCTTAACAGTTATCGATATACATCGTTCGTATCGGAATCTATATATTTTCATCAAATATATCGATTTAATCCAACGATATAATTGAAAGATCTATAAAATCATTATAAGTTCAACAAACTTAAAACTATGAAAAAATCGAAGCTATTAAACAGCGTCGCTATATTGTAGCGTAGTACCGTGATTTCTTCTTACTTTTAATACATCGATAAAAATTACATCACAGTTCAGAGAGGTCTACAATCCATCAGGGTCCATCATGCCGACTTGCAAGTCATTGGACAACTATATTATCTACTGTTCAATTCCTGTATGTGACAAATTTGGTCACTACTACACTCGATGTATGGTGGTCGCGATCCAAATGGACACCGCACACCATAATTCTAATAATAATAATTCAAATATTAAATAAATCAAATTCATCGAATATTAATGTATTTATAATTCGATTGTTTTGTTACATCCCTACGTTTTGACTGTTCAGTGTCGAACACAGTCGTTTTGTCACATCCCTACGTTTTGACTGTTCAATGTCGAACCCAGTTGTTTTGTCACGTCCCTACGTTTTGACTGTTCAATGTCGAACCCAGTTGTTTTGTCACATCCCTACGTTTTGACTGTTCAATGTCGAACCCAGTTGTTTTGTCACATCCCTACGTTTTAACTGTTTTGACAGGTGTCGTATCGACGGAAGAAAGCGGAATTGTCGTAACTTGAAAAACCCAACTTAACACCAGAGCCAAAAAACCGATTTCAAAAATTCATAACTCATATTATATTTATAGAAAGTGAAAATTGGTATGTAATTATATAGCAAACAATTAAAATAAAGTAGTATATATTTTATAAAAAAAAAATGCTTGTTTACCCTGGTTAACCAAAAATGCAGGTTACACCATTTTCGCTTTCTACCGTCGATATGTGACCAGGTGGAAGGAGGGGGGGTGGGGGGAATGCCACAGGTTGTTTACCTCGTGCGGGTCGCGGTCGAGGCGCGCCGCGATGTCGGGCAGGTCGGGGGGGTCGCGCGCGGGGAGCGCGGGGGGCACGGCACCCGTCTCCGCTCCTGTGAGTCGGTACGCGGGGTTGCAGGCGGCGCGCGCCTCTATCTGCTGCCACACTTCTTCCCTTTGCTGTAACCGTTCGCGATCTCTGTAACAATAAGTTGTATATAAACTAACGATACTTACGTGTTAACGTCCACCGCAATGCACTCGCCGACCGCTTCAGCAGCTGGCTTGCACTGTCTTTGTTTCGGCAGTCTATCCTAGCCTTTTTTTAACGTGGGGAAATCCCTTATGGAGACGCCACCCTCCCGGGGGAGAGGGTGGGTTATGTTCGACTCGCACAGACTAAAACCCCACGGTGTACCGACAGACCGTTTTGTGGGGGCGGCAAGGGATCGTTCAAGCTAATCAACCTTGTAGAGCCGGAAGGCGGAAGGTGGATGCCGGGCTCCTACCTATAGAGGGACAGACCGGGTACACACCGGCTGCCCCCCCTCGTCCCGCCGGACCTGTGCAATGAGGAGATGGGCCCCCCGGCCCATCCCCTCAGGTCCGTAGTCTAACCTAGCCTAACCAAACCAAGACGGAAAGTGAGAAAAATAGTGTGCCTATTGATATACATGCCAAGATATCTATCTCACAGTCTCTTGAATCTTATAATGAACGAAACAATAAAAGGATCGCGTCAAGCATGACGACGACGTAACTTTTATATATATTACAAAAACTTGCTTTTGACCGCGGCTTCGCTAACGTTAATGTAGATTCGACAGGTCCCTTGGGGACAGTTCTTTTTTTGTAGATGACAGGTTGTGGTACCCTTTATTCTTTTCAGTGCCCTTGAGAACGTGTGTAGTTAAGACGTGAAATCCTAGCAAACATTTTTTTTTATTCTGCAGCCTCTTTGTCCGCACCTTTTTTTTGCTTTCGTTTAATTTATCATACAGCGCGACTTGTTAATCGCTCGCAATATTTTTACAGAATAATATTCGATTCTCGTTCTACAGCAAAAAAAAAAATAGGTGCTTAATATTTGACCTAATTATCTAGAGAAAAACAAAACTGATATACACTACACATCAGGTGATTTACGCAAAAACGTACTGGTGTAATAATAAGGAAAGCAGTGAATCACACTATGCCAAGCAGACCCACACATCTACCCACGCCCCTTCGCATTGTTCGACCGTGCGGCGTTCCGACGATAAACAGTTACGTAATAATTAACCTTGATAAGCGCAAGACAAATGTTGTTCACCTAGATGTGATTTTTTTTACATTTAAAAGTATCGTTCCCATATTTTTAAAAGATTTTAAAGAAATTTTAACTAAGGTTCTCTTTGTTGTTTATTAGTATTTGTTTTGATATTATTATTGTATATGTTAAATGTGGCTATTAACTACCAAAGGATTGAAGGATATACAACTTTAAACAGTCCCCTGGTATACGTCAATATCGTTGTATCTGTGAGCAACTATTGGGATTTTTTTCCTTAACTATTAGCTATTTTACGACGGATTTTTTTAATGAGGTAGTAAACATATTTGCATTTGTAATATTAGTTACGTATTAAAAACTGACTTCTGTTTCTCCTGTTTGTACTGGTGAGCACATTCGTCGAACAGCTTTTGATTCATTTCCATGAAGAGTTTGAGCGCGTTGTATACGAGCCCGTGGATCGTCTTGTTCCAGTGCGTCTTCGTGTTTCGGTACAACGACGGGAACATTATCGGCAGGATGTGCGTCGCGTTGTCCGATATCAACGACATTATGTACTCGTTGTTCCAATAGTATAGTGCTCGTTCTGCCACCTTAACGCGATAAAACGTACATATAACTCAGTTTTCACAGGTATGGAACATTTCATATATCACTCCAGTTATATAACAAGTGATAAAATAAATTAATCGATTTTTTTCGTTCGAGCATATTAGACATTTCTGATTTTCTAAAAAGTAAATGGCACATTTAATAGTATCTTGTCATAGCACTTTATGTTTATCGAATAACCATTGAAACAAAACCGTGTGTGTATTCATTGCATTAATACGATATAGATTATTCAGCGCAAGCATTTATTTCCCAAAAAAGCGACCTCATTTTTTGCTGCAATTTCATACAAATGGTGTACATGGTGGTTACATTAAGTTTGAGTGAAAAATATTGAATAGCTAAAATCACATGACACGTCTGTAATATGCAATGAAAATGCCCGTTACATATCACGTGACCATAATTTTAATTCCCTCGGACGATGTTGTATAACAGTTAACAGAATTCCATCGTTCGATGACACTGCTGCGCGTGGGTAAGGGATAGAACAATAACATTGAAGTGACACATATAATCAGCGACAAAATGGAAATTGTTTAAGCGAAATTTAATCTTATTTGTAATACTTTTACGGTGCCATTATCTGTCTGTAGTTTTTTTTTACAATCACCTTGACATGAGGAATTATTTAATTTACAGCCTCTTTGCCGTCACCCATGTGACTCAATGTTGTTGCTAATCGTTACATGTAAAATACAAGTAGCTGTGATTTATCATTCCTGATATAACAGTGAAAACAATAACACAAAGTTTTAGTTGTATTAAATTGTAGTAATTTACATAGAGACTATATAGTCAGTTCAGCTTGAATTGATATCACGTACACGTGATATATAACAGATATTTTCTATGCATATAACAGATTACGTGATTTATTTTATCACTTGTGTGCGAGAATAATTTTATATATAATTGCAACCTTTAAAATAGCTATTTGTTATATAAATGGCTTACATTAATTTCTGCTTTCGTGGTATTATCACTTAACAGTTCATACATAGGTCGTGATTATGGTCAAATACTAGAGGTCTGTAACAAAATAATATAGGAAATTTTACCTGGAAATGTGGACTCGAGACACATTTAGCTAGTTGTTTGAACAGCGGATCCATTATCCGTTGGAATTCCGCCGGTTCTATCACGTCCAGAATTTCTTCCATCTCGTTAAGGAACATCACCTCCTTCGGTGAGTGAGTTTTGGGCCAGTATTTTAATAGCGCCCTGGAAATTTTGTTCATCTTTATTTATTCCGTCTTCTATTTCTTTTTATTTGGTTCCGCAGTAGCATTTGCCAGTATCACTTTATTTATTTAAAACAAGCAACTCGCACGCGGGTTTGTTATTAAATATATATCATCTTTTATTTATTTTATTAGTTAAAAGTTGTCCTGCTTGTTTGAATTTGGGTAGTATAATATCATAAAATACTAGTAAAAATACGCGGAGTTTCTTAGGTTATAATGTTTTCTTAAATCATTATTTCACTCGGTGATAGTTCGAATAGTAAATACTCCATAAGATTGATTAAATTGCGCGATATTTTGTTTAAAATATTAACGCTTCTATATTGAATTATAGGGTATATAAAAACACTATTATTTTTTATTAATTTAATTAAATACCTTCAAACATACAAAATACAAAAGAATTTATATATAAGTATAGACATTAGGGTTATATATATGAGATTCCCTATGGGCAATATCTCAGAAATTGACCAATTTTTAACCCCCTTAAGGAAATTACTTCTCTTTTTCAGTGCCTAACGGTTTTAGCAGCGCGTTGTCCGTATGTCATCATAATCATAAGAATTTTGTCGATATTCGATCAGGTAGTGTCCTCGTCATTCTTTTTGGATACTCTGAATATCGGTTTAAGTTACGGCTTGCGCGTAATAGCGTAAGAGCGGTCAAAAAGTATGTGAAAACATTGGATATTGGTTATACAGACCTGACAACAGGTTGTGTTAGCGACGGGTCCTTCTCAAGGAACTGCACTACGCAGTACGCTAGTTGCGGGTGGTACACCGACAGCGACTTAGCTTTATGCAACGGTAGCAAGACCTGTGTGTAAATATTATAATTTACTGATAAATTACGGAAAGACGAATTTACATAGGAATATAAATAAAATTAGTATAATTGAACATTTTTCAATTGAATATGTAACGTTGAAGTGAAACGTCTCATGCGAGGGTTTTGAAATTATGATCCGTAACATTTTTGTGTAAGAAAAAATGGCGGGGGTAAACACTGTGTCGTGTAGAGTATAGAAAACAGCGGTTTTCGTCCGATTAATGAAGTTAAGCAACGTCGGACGCCATCAGTACTAGGTTAGCTGGCCCTATGGGAACACCGTGTGTGTTTATATTATACTTTTACAGGAGTGGATTTATCAAAAAAAGTTTTTTTTGAGATCACTTTTAGTAGGGCATTCGATAAACCGAAGCTGAGTTAAGAAATCCTAAAATTAAAAAAAAACATTTTCCTGCGTAAAATAAATTAGAAATGGAAAAATTCGCCTCGCGACCTCTAAACATAAATATTAAGGGTTCAAATTTTTTCGATCTTTTAAAGAACAAAAGAAATTTTTTTTTACAACCTAGGACTCATATTTCATCTTCACCGTCAGTAAATTTTTTTTTCTATTGGACAAACTATGAAGCTAGTATGAAATATATGTTAGAAATTATTTACCTTTAATAAAAACATTTTATGTTCATCTTTGAGTGGTAACGCGAACCCGTTTATGATGGAGCCAAGGATCTCAAGTAGCTCAGCTATGCCGTTATGGTGTTCCGTCTCGTATATAAACCTGAAACCGTACATTCGACGTTAATACATGTTCGGATCGAATTGTGGATATTTACAGAAAATCGATAAAGGGTTTAAATATATCGACGTATATATCAGGTGACTGTTTAAAGTTTTACACCCTTTAGTTCATGGTCACATTTAACATATTGAAATAATAATGTCAAAACAAATACTAATAAACAACAAAGAGAACCTTAGTTAATGTTTGTTCTAAACGTAAAAAAAATCACATCTACGTTCAATGACCAACATTAAAGGGGCGCTTTTTAAGGTTAATCATTACGTAACTGCTTATCGTCGGAACGCCAGACGGTCTAACAACGATAAGCGGTGCGCGGGTCGACGGGACTGTGCGGCACGGTGTGATAAATTCCTTTCCTTATTATTATTACACAAGTTCGTTTTTACGTAAATCACCTTATATTTAGTGTATATCATTTTTCTGTTCTCTAGATAATTAGGTAAAAGATGCATTGATTGCATGGGTGATTACTTCGATTAATACGAATAAAAAATACATTAAAAAAATTCGTTTAAATTTTTTCATACAAAACGGCAATTTCATAGGTTATGAATGGACCTAATCACTACATAGTATAAAACAAAGTCGCTTTCTCTGTCCCTATATCCCTATGTATGCTTAAATCTTTAAAACTACGCAACGGATTTTGATGTCGTTTTGTTTAATAGATATAGTGATTGAAGAGGATGGTTTATATGTATAATAACATCCATTAAATAGTGGGGAAATAATGTTATTTTTGAGGTTTCTAATGGGATGTCGTAAATAATTACATAACCGATTCGATGCAGACGAAATTGCACGGGTTAGCTAGTAAACTTTAGATCTTATTATTTTATTATTGGACGTCACGTGCGACAATGCGATATCGAATTTCAATTATCCCTGTATATACATACATATTATTTCAGTTTTATATCACGGAGGAAACGTGACACCCCATATAACAATAGCCAATTATGTCGAACTAATGCCTTTGTATTATTAATTATTACACGTTGGCAATATTAATGCTTATCCTCTTCCTTATAATTCTGATGAGTTTTTGTAGTTTTTTTTTGTTTAATATGTACATAGCTGTTTCCGCGGCTTTCCTCGCTTTAATTATTATTATTAACCAGCTTTTGCTCGCGGCTATGTACCTCTTGATCTTGACCTATACCTCAGAAACTACTTCTTTTCTGAAAAATACTATATATCCTTGACTGAAAACCCTGACAACATCTATGACAATTTTCGAAATGATCAGTTACCTGTAATTAAGTATCGGTAAAAATATAATATATACAATAAATTCCAGTCTTCTCCCCCGGGAGGGTGGCGTATCCATAAGGGATTTCCCCACGATAAAAAAAAAAAACAAAAAGAAACTACTGGTCCGATTTGAAATATTCTTTCGATGCTATATTATAGCTCATTTATCGTGGAAGGTTATAATAGGCTATATCATCGCGCTAAAACTAATAGGAGCGGAGCACCAATGAAGAATATTTCAAAATCGGGGTATATTTTCCTCTTAAGAGCTTCCGCTGCGTGTTAACATTACCCCAAATTAACTATTCCACTCGAACGAAGTCGCGGGCAGAGTCTAGTGCTACATAAAATAGATAATAATAATATAGGAATATTATGAACGAAATCTTGTGGTACCCTGCGTGCTCTTATGGGATGCTGTGTGTACTCTTGTGGAACAGCAACTCCAAGGGAGCGCGTATACTAATAACCTCGTTTTTGTAAAATAATGAAAAACTCATAAGAATTCGTTAATTTTTCCTATAGTACATTGAAGTAGATTAGTTTCTTCGGCTACGAAATATATTATAAATTATTGATGATCATTTTTATTTCAGTTATGCCAATTTGTTCGTTAACTGCGCACTCCTTGGGTACCTTACCCTAACCGATATAAAAAATGATAATAAAGAGAATGAAACCGAGGGTATCAGTTAGTGTTGAGTACATTAACGTTGTTACAATGTATGATAAGAGGTTAGAAACACGTTCCGTGCCAAGCCATTTTTGCCTGACATGTCTTTATATATAAATTTCTGAGAATGGTTTAGATTCATAATTGGACCCGGTAGGTGGCGTTGCGGTAGACTTTTAGGATTTTTTTTTTATTATCAAGGCAGGACAGCGTCCGCCAGGTAAAGCTAGTTATCTTTATACACAAATTTCTTCTGTGCGTGTGTATGTCACTGAACTCCTCCTAAACGGCTGGACCGATTTTAATAAAACTTTATGTGCGTGTTCCAGTGGATCCAAGAATGGTTTAGATTCATAATAGGACCCGGTAGGTGGTGTTGCGGTTGACTTTTAGGATTTTTTTTATTATCAAGGCAGGACAACGTCCGCCAGGTACACTAGTATTATATATTATCATCATTCTTTTTTCGAACTGTCATGTTATTGGACACTGACGGGCCTTCACAGATTCAACGGACTACATCAAGCATTATTATACAATAAACGTTATAAAATCATACATAACACGACGTAAGCAATTCCTTCGTCATAATTGGACCCGGTAGGTGGCGTTACGGTTATTTTTTTTTTATTATCAAGGCAGGACTACGTCCGCCAGGTACACTAGTATTATATATTATGCCTGACATATTAGCATCATTCTTTTTTCGAACTGTCTATGTTATTGGACACTGACGGGCCTTTACAGATTCAACGGACTATATCAAGCATTATTATACAATAAACGTTACAAAATCATACATAACACGACGTATGCAATTCCTTCATTTACAATAGTTATCAAATCCTGTACCACCGGTGGTACACGTGATGTAATGATCTAGTTTAACGTATACCACCGATGGTACACGTGACCTAAAAATGAAGTTTGACGTGTACCACCGATTGTACAGCAGTCCGGTGAAGCTGTTAAGATCTTGCTAGGTCAATAGCGTAGTCAGTTCGAAAAAAAAAAACGATTGTACACGTGCCCTAAAGATGAAGTTTAACGTATACCACCGGTGGTAGACGTGGCACGGTATGTATTAACAACTCGAACAACGTTCAGTTGTCCGTTGATACGCGACTCACCTATAAAATACGTTATTGATCTGTTTCCTTATGTAAGCTCGTAGGACTAAGAATTTTCCGTATATCCTATGTAGTGTTGTCTTCAGGAAGTCCCGTTCACGTGGATCCTCAGAGTCGAATAGTTCGAGAAGCTGAAACAAAAGACAACACACATAATTATTCTATGTAAATAAGAAATATTGTACGAATATATGTATGTAATAAACAAGGGTTACGCAGCAAGAGAAGGATCGTACGTCCTGACAGTCCCTGAATCCTAGGAATTGCCTTTCAAATCCGTGATGGTGTTGCAAACAAAGGGCTTAAGGATGCAAAACCACGGTAGCATTTCACGTGCTATAGTAGCAATATCCAAACAACGACACCTGTGTCTACTATACAGACGTGACTGATGACGCAATTAGTAAGTTCATCCATCGGGCCCTGGACACTCCGACGATATTGCGGATTATAATTTAAAAGATGAGAATAAAGCCGCTATAAAGGCGATAATCTCAATGAAAAATCCGATGTATTATAGTTAAGTAAAATAATAATAATAGTAGATCACATTTAAAACTCTTTCTAACAAAATTAAAAAAATAAGAGTCCGCAGTAACTTATGAGTATGCAGAAATAAAGAAGAAAAATAAGTGCATCACTACAGAACGTCTCCACCTATTTGGCTAAATCTTTTATTGTATGTTTAATTGTCAGGATATGGACGTTTGTATGAAAACTCTTTTGTTTTTCGAACTAACACGCTCTGTTTGGAGAGACAGGCTGGTACTGATTTTTCACTGCCGTTATTTCATCGAGAGAAAATAAAATAGGTAAAAATATGTCGCGGACGTCTTTTATAATGCGTAGCGTTCGGTACGGGTTCGTATTTTGTGGCGGATACCACTAACGGACTGGACTGAAAAAAAGGTTTGAGGAATCGATAATATATGTTTATATCCTATATATACTTATATACATAGGATCGCTGACCAGCACAACTACCACCTCCGGCAAACTTTGGTTATAGGTTTTTCGATAGTAAATCGACATTCCATTTGGTCTTGCTAAAGTATATTTTCGAAATGAAGTATTTCACATACCATACCATAAAATGAAGAATTTCATGAATTATAAATATTGTAATCAATAGACAATAAATAAAACCTACAGTATAGGTTCATTAAAATATACTTATGGAAACATTACGAGATTTAAGGGCATGTTTTACTCGATATTCGATATTGAAGGGCTCGTCCTTGATCGAGAGAACTCTTGAATAATTTAAGGCAGAGCTCGCGGGTTTCGAGCGCTTTCTAGTTTGTTTATTTCGAATAAAATGATAACAAATCTAAACTGATATATAAATGTTACAGTTCGTTTGTGACGAACTTTGAAGTGAAACTTCTAATGCGATTTCCAACAAGGTTGCGTTAAACGTTTAACGCTACCATGGAGTGGGTATGAAAGCAATGTTGCGTTAAACGTTCAACGCTCCTGGGGAGGGGGAATAGAAAGAGACAGGGCGAGTAAAATAATCAAACATTTCGTATCTTACTTTAGTTATCATAATCCCATTGTAAATGTTATAGATTTGTATATTTCTCCACTCGAAAATGATAATTAAAAGATGCGATCAATTGTGAATTGTAAGCAATGTTAATAAAGTTTGTCTTAAAGAAACAATATGATTTCACTAAAAATCAATTTCTACCCCTTCCTATTTTCATTTCCACATTACGAAGTTTCACTTCTTCCACGCGGAGGGACTCCACGCACTATTTTTTTTACAGTCGGTCAAGGCGTTGGGCAGGTTCTAAAGAAATTTGGTAAAAAAATCGATTGTGTTGTTAAAAATGATGTGGGATACTTTTTTCAAACGCCCACACCCTAGCGATAAATAACACTATAAATACATAAAATGAATACTACATTGAATGATGATTATTGATCCAATGTCCGCACGTTCGAACCTCGACGTTGACCAACGAATTCTTCAGAATTAGTGTACATTTAGTACACTACTCAAATTGGTAAAACTATCGGATGGCGGTGAATGACAATATTGTGAGGAAACCTGAGAAACGTTCTTCTAGTACAACCACGCGTGGAGCACTATAAAACTGTGGATTTTTGTGTGTTTTATATCGATAATACATCGAGGATTTGGACTTGATGATTATGCCCCCGTCGTCTCTCGGGAAGAGGTCTTTGGCCGAGCAATGAATTCTTGACATTATTATTATTATATTAAACTAGCTTCTGTGTGAAATAGTTATTTTGGACTAACGCTAAAAGAGACGATTTTGAAACATTCTTTATTGGTGCTCCGCTCTTATTGGTCTTAGCGTGATGATATGTAGCCTATATAGACTTCCTCGATTAATGAGCTATTTAACACTGACAGATTTCAAATCGGACCAGTAATTCCTGAGATTAGCGCGTTCAAGCAAACAAAAAAAATAGATTTAAAATAGTTCTGGTGATAGAGCTTTCTACCAAGCTGCCTGGCTTCGAGTTGAGAGTCTGTCGCCAAGCAGTCTGTTCCAGTAGCTGCACTTGAAGGCAAGGTATAGCGTTTTAACATCTTAGACCCGCCTCATGTTTCAGTCTCAGCAAAACCACTAACAGTTTTTTAGGTAATAGTGTTAGGTTTTACATCAAAGTCAAATAATGTCAAAGGGCTATTATAGAGTGGATCAATATGGGGTCATTCAAGTATTACGTAAGCACTGATGGGGGGCCGGGGGTCCTTGATTTGCTTATTCTTGATGACATAGGGGTTGGGGGGCAGTCTGGAAATAGTTATTTTGGACTAACGCTAAAAGAGACGATTTTGAAACATTCTTTATTGGTGCTCCGCTCTTATTGGTCTTAGCGTGATGATATGTAGCCTATATAGACTTCCTCGATTAATGAGCTATTTAACACTGACTGATTTTAAATCGGACCAGTAATTCCTGAGATTAGCGCGTTCGAGCAAACAAACAAAATAGATTTAAAATAGTTTTGGTGATAGACCTTTCTACCAAGCTGCCTGGCTTCGGCCTGTCGCCAAGCAGTCTGTTCCGGCTACACTTGAAGGCTAGGTTTACCGTTTTAACATCTTAGACCCGCCCCATGTTTCAGTCTCAGCAAAACCACTAACAGTTTTTTAGGTAACAGTGTTGAAGTCAATAGAGATCTCGTTCCGCACCAACTATAGCGACAGACGTACACTGTGGGGTTTTAGTCCGTGCGACTCGGACATAACCCACCCTCTCCCCCGGGAGGGTGGCGTATCCATAAGGGATTTCCCCAGGTTAAAAAAAAAAGGTAATAGTGTTAGGATTCGATCATCGAAGTCAAATAATGTCAAAGGGCTATTATAGAGTGGATCAATATGGGGTCATTCAAGTATTACGTAAGCACTGATGGGGGGCCGGGGGTCCTTGATTTGCTTATTCTTGATGACATAGGGGTTGGGGGGCAGTCTGGATGGTGATTACGTCAGCAATATATATTTACTGAATTAGAACAGATTTGAATATACTTATATAAATGTTTACATAATTATGGGTATCGCTTACTTTTGCTGATCAGAGAGAGGGGGTGGCCAGAAATTACAAAAATTCTGATTGCGTAATACTTGAATGGCCCCTATGAGAACGACGGTGACGTCTGGAGTTGACACCACTATGCCACCACTAAAAGCGATTGTTACGCTAGTGTATTTTAAGTTTATATGTATGTTAAAAAGGTAAACCCGATCGAGTCTCTTGCCGGTTCTTTTTAGTGAGTGAGTTGTTATAAGCGCCTTCTTAGGGTCTAAACTGAATAATCTAGTACAACCACGCGTGGAGCACTATAAAACTGTGGATTTTTGTGTGTTTTATATCGATAATACATCGAGGATTTGGACTTGATGATTATGCCCCCGTCGTCTCTCGGGAAGAGGTCTTTGGCCGAGCAATGAATTCTTGGCATTATTATTATTATATTAAACTAGCTTCTGTGTGAAATAGTTATTTTGGACTAACGCTAAAAGAGACGATTTTGAAACATTCTTTATTGGTGCTCCGCTCTTATTGGTCTTAGCGTGATGATATGTAGCCTATATAGACTTCCTCGATTAATGAGCTATTTAACACTGACAGATTTCAAATCGGACCAGTAATTCCTGAGATTAGCGCGTTCAAGCAAACAAAAAAAATAGATTTAAAATAGTTCTGGTGATAGAGCTTTCTACCAAGCTGCCTGGCTTCGAGTTGAGAGTCTGTCGCCAAGCAGTCTGTTCCAGTAGCTGCACTTGAAGGCAAGGTATAGCGTTTTAACATCTTAGACCCGCCTCATGTTTCAGTCTCAGCAAAACCACTAACAGTTTTTTAGGTAATAGTGTTAGGTTTTACATCAAAGTCAAATAATGTCAAAGGGCTATTATAGAGTGGATCAATATGGGGTCATTCAAGTATTACGTAAGCACTGATGGGGGGCCGGGGGTCCTTGATTTGCTTATTCTTGATGACATAGGGGTTGGGGGGCAGTCTGGATGGTGATTACGTCAGCAATATATATTTACTGAATTAGAACAGATTTGAATATACTTATATAAATGTTTACATAATTATGGGTATCGCTTACTTTTGCTGATCAGAGAGAGGGGGTGGCCAGAAATTACAAAAATTCTGATTGCGTAATACTTGAATGGCCCCTATGAGAACGACGGTGACGTCTGGAGTTGACACCACTATGCCACCACTAAAAGCGATTGTTACGCTAGTGTATTTTAAGTTTATATGTATGTTAAAAAGGTAAACCCGATCGAGTCTCTTGCCGGTTCTTTTTAGTGAGTGAGTTGTTATAAGCGCCTTCTTAGGGCCTTAACTGAATAAAGTATTTTTGGTGTTATAATTTTGACTAGACCACATCGTCCTTCAACAACATAGGTGGTAGAGCCACGCTGTAGCTATTACTGGTTTCAGCATGAATGGGTCGACTCGCCCGGGGTAGTACTACCCTCTCACACAAAACTGACGTGAAGTAACAGCGCTTGCATTGTTGCGTAACGTTTGGTCTGTGAGAGCGCCGGAGGCCCACCTGCGCTCCTCCTACTCCGTAACTCATACCCCTTTCGCCCAAACACAGGCTGGCAACGCATTGGCGACTCCCCTGTCTATGTGTGTCTAGTGTCTATGGACAGCGGTGATCACTTAACATCAGATAGCCCGCCTGTTCGTTTGCA
Source organism: Antheraea pernyi (assembly GCA_015888305.1). NCBI lineage: Eukaryota > Metazoa > Arthropoda > Insecta > Lepidoptera > Saturniidae > Antheraea > Antheraea pernyi. Next base: position 94,914 of record MU159780.1, on the reverse strand, counting down.
ACCTATGATATATAAAAAAAAAACACCAGATGAGATTGAAGGCAAACGCTAAAACCTAAAAAGTATAAAAAAGAAGTTCGAATTTTAATAACACAAAACCTATATATAGATAGATAAATACAAAACAGTTTATAGCCTCCTTTTCCTGTTTGTCAACCGAGTTTGTTTGTTTACCTATTGAGAAGCTTTACATCAGATGAATAAAAAACTTTTTAGCAAACAGTTCGTTTGATAACCACACCATCGACGACTCAAAGCCTTTATTTATATGTCTCTATTCGTAAAACTTCACGCTCCTGACGTCTATAATCTATATACTTCTATACTATTTAATATTATAAAGCTGAAGAGTTTGTTTGCTTGAACGTGATAATCTCAGGAACTACTGGTCCGATTTGAATAATTCTTTCAGTGTTAGATAGCTAATTTATCGAGGAAGGCGAAGGAAGTATAATATATAGACCATATCATGACGCTAAGACCAATAGGAGCGATACACCAATGTTTCCGAGTCGTTTTTATTTCCTTTGAGAGTTTCGCTTTAGAGCTTTAGCGTTGGCCCAAAGTGACTATTCGACCCGAACGAAATCGCGGGCAGAAGCAAGTTTACACATTCTTTCGCAAAGAAACCTCATTTAAACTCTTAAAAATTAATGACCGCTGGCCGAATCTCGACCACTAGTATTAATAAATATGTATTTATATTTCGTATCATAATTCCAATTTTGTGAGTCATATTTATTTTTCTTAATTATACCATTGGCATTTTGAATTTAGAATGTACTAACCAGATACATTTTAATAGACTATAATATGTTATTGGCATTCTTAGTGTCTGTCATTAACAACAATAATTATGTAAAAATATTGTTTTTAAACGTTCGTCTGAATTTAAGTCCATTCTTTCGTATTTTATATTTTAATAGCGTTCATTACTAAAGTCAGGTTTCAAAAATATTATAAGAAAGAACAAATAAAACAGCTAGTTTGTAAAATCATTCGATATATTGTTATTATAGAACAATAACGTAAGAAAATTCGTTTGTTAACAGCCAGTTATAAAAATCTTCTGTTTAGTGTGATAGACGAAAAGTTATTACTTATGTTAATATTATATATTATAATATACTTTTATATATGGGGAGTTTCAAACCAAATCGGAAGGTTTAAAAAAAAAATTGTGTCCTCCATTTTATCATTTCTGAAACTCGATTTGAAGTTTAAAATTAAAAAAGGTTTTTAAAAAAATAGTAATATCCTTGATTTATTTTTCTATAAAGGCAACGTGAAAACAACAAAAAAGATCAAATTTGGTCCATTTATCAAAAAGTTATGCCTATAAAACTATGTTTTGGAGGAGTAAAAAAAGAAAATACCAGAAGGGCTATTTTGAGGGATACTAAAACATATCACAAAATAGAGGAAATATGAATTTTTAAACCGCATGATTTGTCGTTGAATGCCCCATATACATAAAAACATCAAAATAAAATTCAATGACAGAATAATGCTCTTATTAAAAAAGATAATAAAAAATTACTTTGTTATTGAAATCACCTTTAGGTATACCTAATGTATATAACATCAAGTGTTTTTTAGAGTGGAAACACAAATTAACAAAATTAAACACAAAAAAGTCGTCTTTTAATCTATGACTAGTGGTAGCCCAGCGGTCGACATTCGACCATAGTGCATTGATTTTTTTAAGTTTGAATTTTATTAGGGTTCATATCATTGTTGAATGTAGAATGAAAAAGGGTAATTGGAACGTAAGAGTAAAATAACACATACAGTCGAGCATAGCAACCTCCTTCACAACCTTTTTTGAAGTCATTTATTGACAGATGTCAAAATGTCTTTTTTATTTACATGTGTGTATATGTTGTGTAAAATCGAAGCAGTAGTGTGAGTAATGCATATTTTAATTAATTTAATGTACTTCTAATGCATTTTATATAAAATAAATAGCTTTCTGCACTTCTCCATATAAACTTTAACTATGCCAAATTTCACGTTGATCCGTTCGCCCAATTCCGTTAAAAAGGGATACAAAGTTTAGGCTTCACGTATTAATATATAGATAATGTTATAAAGCTGGAGGATTTCTTTATTTGTTTGGTTGGATGCGCTAATATCAGGAACTATTGGTCCGATTTGAAAAATTTATTTCAGTATTCGATAGCTCATTCATCGAGGAAGGCTATTATGGGCTATACATCATCATCGCTAATGGGAGTGGAACACCAATGTTTCAAAATCGTTTTATTTTTCCTTTTTAAGAGCTTCCGATACGTGTTACCGTTAGTCAAAAGTAACTATTCGATGACGGACGAAGTCGTGAGCAGAAGGATAGTGTAGTTAACTTACCTGTAATACAAATTTCTGATCAATATGTTTCTTGGCAATGTTAGGCTGGAAGTCGGGCGACTCCAGCAGACGGAGGAAAAGCTCGTAGACGAGCTGCAGGTGAGGCCACGCGGCCTCCAGCGTCGGCTCGTCTTCCTCTGGATCGAACTCCGCACCATTCGGGTTTGAAGATGGTGGCAGCGTTCGGAACAGGTTTATCGCGAACTGTCAAATAGAGGGTCTATTTACAATACTTAAACGGGGGATGTCAAGCGGATTTTAACATCTAAAGGATAGCTATTATATTATTATAGGGTGCATCAATATGTGAACGGTGGTTACGTCTGGAAATTTCCACTCCTCTCTCTGTGCATCCATCAGAAACGAATGTAACTATTTATGTAGTGGATTTTATGTTCTATTAATAATCTTGTGTTGTTTGTCTCTATATTATGTAATATTGGTTTTGTTGTAATTTTTTTTTATTGCATAGTTGGCAAACGATCTGGTGGGTCACCTGATGTTAAGTGATCACCACCGTCCAAGAACACTAACAACACCAGAGGAGTTGCAAGTGCGTTGCCACCCTTTGGGGGGAAGGGTTAGGGGAGGGAGAGGGGAAGGGAGGTAGGCCTCCGGCGCTCTCACTGATCGAACGAAACGCAACAATGCAAGCACTGTTACTTCACGTCGGTTTTCTATGAGAGGGTGGTACTAGCCCGGACGAGCCGACCCATTCATGCTGAAACCAGTAATAGTTTCAGCGTGACTCTACCACCATTTAAAATTGAAATTGTAATAATGTTTTACGTAATATAGTTTGGTTATTGAGCATAAGTGAAGTGAATGGGAAATAATACCACGGAGCATGGATTCTGACTTGCCAGAAAAACTCCCTAGAAAGTTCTAACAAGAAGGCCACCATCTTGTTAGAATGATTGCAAGAAACTTGTAACATAATTACATACTGGACAATGGCAGTAATAATCTACTAGACAATTGGTTGCCAAAGATATATGCATATAAAAATATGTAGGATGAAAAGATAAATCGGGTTCCTTGCCGGTGATTCTTTCTGACCGGGTTGTTTGTAAGAACCCATAGAGCAACAAACCTGCGAGTAGTGTAAGCGGTTTCATAATTCTATGGTACGAACCGATGGCAGTTTTGGTTTTCATAACCGCTTTCCCAACAAGTCAGAACCTAAATTGAGTAATTTGATTTTGATGAATATTATAGACAAATATGTTTTGTTTTTACTTTGTAAAATAGTAAATTATCGGTCTGTGAATCGAGTTTCGAGTAGGCAAACGACTGACCATATTAACAGCCTCAGGGTATATGGCCTCGGTGATGACGCCGCGCTGCGAGGTCACGTATTCGACCATCTCCAGCAGCGCGGCTCTCTTCACCTCCTTCCATTTGAGGTCCGACAGCGGTTCGTCCGCGAAGTCGAACAGCAGACAGCACTGTCGTAGTTTCTGTACGAAGAGTTGTTCTCGCTCAGCAGCCGGCGCGTCTGTTGAACAACGATACGCACCTATTAGTACAATGTAACCAAGATAAGTGGAAAACTTGAAAATTGGTTCTTATCTATTAAATTATGACATTATTTGAATGAATTTGTACAGAATATGGAAATAAGACTGTATATCGAATATAATTTTATAAATAGTAATTAATTAGAAATAAATCACTGTCGAATCAAGCCGCGACAATGATCAGAATGAATATCCATATAATACCGGATCAGGAGAACGTTGTCCCTTCCTGATAATAAAAAAAAAACCTTGACAAATTGTATACATAAACCTTCCTCGTTAATCGTTTTATATACTGGTGAAAACCGCATGAAAATCCGTTCAGTAGTTTTGAGTTTATCGCCAACAAACGGACAGACGTGGCATAGGACTTTGTTTTATATGTGTAGTGATAAATAGGCAGCGGGGAAACGGTTATTAGAACATGTATCTCCCTTCTCAGTTTGTTAGCCGATTTTCTTCATTTTGTTTTATAGCTATTGACAAGCTTTAGTGTTATCAATAAAAAAATTGAAAAAGTTTTTTTTTCTAACGGTATTCGTTATATTAATTATTAAAATATTACCCACAAAATTCCTACACATTGTATTGTTTTTTATGATTCTCATATAATAATGGGTTGTAAGGTAGTGTAATGCACCGGCAGGTACCAGGTAATAGGTCATGTTATATAGTATATAGTATAGTATACATATAGCTATATTAATTTGAAATTGAAGTGTAACTTCGTCTGTGAGTTTGAAATTTCGTCTATGTCCTTATATTACACCAGGTCTTGGCTGGAAAACAGTTGTGCAACGCTTGCACTTGCAAACCTGCAGCCTAATGACGAGATAAAGACTATTTTGACTCGACTAACTTACTTCAAATATTTTATGTATATACTTGTAAATATGTACTTAATGAATGTATCTTTCTCTCTGATAATATAACACGAATCAAATAAAGTATTAACAATAAATTAGTTATGTTTTCGAATAAATTTGTAATCATATCAGACCGCTTCTTATAGTAATACGGTACCGATAACAACAACCGTCTACCCTAGTTTTTTAGCTGCCATAAATCTAATAGTACCAGACAGCTAGACTGCTTCGAAGTCTACGGCCCGAATACTGACTCCGGAAAAAAACAAGCCAATTCAACGATAAACTGTTATGGCGCTATGACGACAAACGAAATTGTCCCTTGTTAGGAAAATAACAAACAATGAGTTATTACATCATTATATCTTAGTATATCTTTGTTAGATATAAATAATAAGGTTAGACGGTAATTTAACTGGAATATTGAATAGATTGCAATGTATTCCTGTAAGATCATTACATTTGCTTATTATAAAGTACCCAGGTAAGTAAAACAGTTTGTTAATTTTCATATTAGTTATGTTCAATCATTAAATCGTGATAATCCGTGATAAATTAATAAACATGAAATTAGACAAACTTACATAAATACTAGGTGCCAAAGTTGGGTATACCAAAAATACTCGATATCTTTTTCTTTTCGCTCTCACTCCCATAATACCATAGTATATATCCAAACAAGAATTATATCCTAAGGACAGCTCTTAATTTCAATTCTAAGAGGTCCTTCAACGAACTTTAAATTTTCCCATATAAAGGGATAGGGAATAGAAATACGGGAAATATAGGGAATTTTTTTTTAAACATTTTTGTCACTTGCAAAGTGTGAAGACATTTTATTTCGTAAAAATGAACGGATTGGTCTCATTAAGCGATAAATTATCAACAAAAAAATCATTGAGTCAAATTTCTATCTTTAATATTAAAATTTCTACGGATCTAATTTTAAATTTGAACTTTTAATAACTGCGTTTTTTTATCTTTTGCGGCTAAACTATAAATACATTGTATAAAATAGTTTTTCGCGTCTTGTTGTCTGTTCGTTTAGTCCTTCTAAACCACGCAAAGGCGGTAACGGTTTCATTGTCAATTGGAGAAATTCTTCCGGATGGTTTACGTGTATAGGTAACACATAAATATTATAATTTAGTTACAGAAAGTAGAGGAAATTATATGCATCATAATCAAGTCGTGAAAATATCGATCGCGTGCTGACATAATTTTATTAACGAATTAATGAGAGCGCCTTATGACATCTATCAAAATAATGTACTAAAAATAATACATAAATTTATGTGAAAGTATTTTTTCTGGGTCAATCCCTAATAACAAATACGAAATTTTGGTCATGCGCCCACCAGACTGTAAATATCTCATTGCACACTTGCTTTTTTGAAAATGTTGGCCACAGCTGATCTACTTCTTTATATGCTAATTTCCAACTCGAACATCAAGTTTCATATACAGGTGTTCTGTTTTTTATTATAAGACTGTGTGACGCTTGACCTCTTTCACACCTGTGAAGTGAGGACGAGGCCTAGGATGTAACGCGTTCACCCAGTAAAAGCACATTCACTCTTCTTTTGAAGATCATTTCAGGAAAAACAGACGCAGGCTGCGTATTCGACTCCTTCGCGGTTCTCATAATAAATGACGATGCAAAACACTTCGTCCGGATGAATGGTATGTCAACCGCGAATGGATGGAGCCCCAGACGGTGGAATTAGTAGGTGCAGATCTTGTGCACATTCTCGAAACTGTAGCCGATATTTCTATTACCTCTTGTATCTTTTATCCGAAAATAAGTCCTGTTCCCAAAGGGTAGGTCAAAAATCATTAAAACATTTTTTTCTTTCCTTTAACAACCAAATTTACTGGAATAAAAATTGCGTGACTCTAAATAATGTAACTGCATTCCGAAATGGGGAGAAAAGCTGCAGGATATAGTAAAATGGTTGCGCCACCATACAGTACCTAGTCATAACATCTCGCTACAGCTGCTACTGGTACCTTGTCACCCAGAGACAACGTACCAATAGCATTGTATAAGAGACGTGACACACCTTGGGTAGTAATGCATCCACGGCGTATTAAATCTAGAACATTTTGTACCGTTCTTGCGCATATCGTAAGTGTGATACAAAGAAACGTAATTATTTGAAGCAAGAGTTTATTCGTCATTTAATCCTAATTTATAGATTATATTTGTATGTATACTACGTTTTTGTAGGAAATACACATTGTACAACACACAAATACATTTGTAACAAATTAAAAGGTATAAAAGCTTTTTGTATTTTGTAGGTGACATTCAACAACATTTGTTTTACACGATTCTTATATCAATTATTTTATTTATATATTTAATAGCTGTTACCCGCTTCGGCTTTGTCGTTTATTATCTTAACAATATCTCTTTTTCGTACTAAGGAAAGAACATAAGCACCACACCGATTGCCCCATTTATCTACTATAAGAAAACACATCGCAGGACGCGTACCTTGTTTATACAAAATCGTTGTTAAACCTTTATATTAAACTAGCCTCTGCCCGCGACTTCGTCCGCGTGGAATAGTTACTTTGGGCTAACGCTGACACGCAACGGAAGCTCTCAAGAGGAACAAAAACCCCGATTTTTGAAACATTCTTCATTAGTGGTCGGTCCTAGCGTGATGATATAACGTTTCTCGATAAATGAACTATATAACACTGAAAGAATTTTTCAAATCGGACCAGTAGGTTCCTGATATTACCCCCTACAACGTCACAAACTCACAAACTTTACCTCATTATAATATTAGTATAGATAGATGAAGCTATCGTGTGAAGATGTCTTAAAACAAAAAACAAATCATCGAAATCTCATCTATGATTCTATTTATAGGTATAGATGGCAGACACCGATGACTCTAAAATTAATTACAAAATCGGACCAAACAGATGAATAATAATGAAAAGCGAGTCAATAAAAACGTAAAATGAACGAAAGAAGCAAAAATCTTTTTATACTGGCTTAAATTACAAGAATGTTGCTTTTTTTCCATAAAACAAAAAAAAAACAACTTAACGGATATCTATTCAAAAATTCATCAAGTTTGGATTACAAGCGCGTAAGTGCAATCAAAATTTGTAAGAAGTTATTCCGTGACTGAAACGCGTAAAGTTATCAACGAACAATAGATTGATGATCGTCTTCTATTATGAATAACCCATACATATACTACTGAAAAGGTAAATACTTACACCAAACTCCGTGAAGAAAGTTATGCGTTGCCTTCTTACAGTAGTAGAGCCACGCTGAAGCTATTACTGTTTTCAGCATGAATGGGTCGACTCGTCCGGGGTACTACCACCCGATCCGCAGACACATCGACGTGAAGTAACAGTGCTTGCATTGATGCGTTTCGTTCGGTCAGTGAGAGCGCCGGATGTCCACCTCCCCTCTCTTACTCCCCCTTCCCTATTCCCCCTCTGCCAAACGAAGGCTGGCAACGCACTTGAGACTCCCCTAGTTGTTGCATGCAGTAAGTTATTATCCATATTAATCACAAGCGTCTTTGAACGCTGTACCATAATTAGACAACAAATATTATCACCATTAGTTAAAACTTTTGTTTTTGGCAACCAATCTTTCTGATTATTACTGCCATTGTCGAGTATGTAATAATACTCGTATTACAATTATCTTGCAATACTTCTAATGCTCTGACAAGATTACTGCACATTTGTTAGGACTTTCGTGCTTCGTGGTATTATTTGTCATCCACTTCACTTATGCACATTAGCCGAACTATATTACGTAAAATCACCAAAATATTACAAAATATGAAGTTAAATAACACAAGATTATGTATAAAATATAAGAGCCATTACACGACACACTAAGATCCTGCCAAAAACTTATATTATTGGTACTTATCCATATCTCAGAGAAACTTCAACACTTTTATTGTGACGCTCACAAACAAAGTTGACGATTATACTTTATAATTATATTCTACTTTATATTCCACTAGCCGACCCGTGCCCACATCCTTGGGCGGTAATAGGCATTATCAAGCTACAACTTTTGCTCTAGAACTCAATCACATATCTCTAATAGTTAAGGCAGCGTTCGTAAGAAACGTTTTCGTTCGAACATTTTTTCTCCGACTCCCCAGATATTACCCCCTACAACCTCACAAACTTTACCTCTTTATAATATTATTATAGATAATATAATTAGTTAATAGCTTCTGCCCGCGACTTCATACGCATAGAATAGTTATTTTGGACTAAGTCGCAGCGGAAGCTCTCAAAAGGAAAAAAGTCCCGTTTTTAAAACATTTTTCATTGTTGCTCCGCTCCTATTATCCGTAGCGTGATGATATGATGATATAACCTATGACACTCACAAATAACGTGGCTTTCTATTGGTAAAAGAATTTTCAAAATCGGTTTAGTAGTTCCTGAGTTTACCCCCTACAACGTCACAAACTTTAACTCTTTATAATATCGCCCCTGCGCGCGACTTCGTTCGCGTAGTAATAGTTAATACTCTGGGCTAACGCTGACACACAGCAGAAGCTCTCATAAAGTAATAATATCTCGATTTTGAATTTTCATCTGTGCTCCGCTCCTATTGGCCTTAGCGTGATGATATATAGCCTATAACCATTCTCGATGAATGAGCTATATAACACTGAAAGAATTATTCAAATCGGACCAGTAGTTCCTGAGATTACCCCTTACAACACCACAACGTCACAAACTTTACCTCTTTATAATATTAATAATAATAATATAATGTAGACTAGAGGGCCCCGCGGTCGTTATCTGCTCTGATCATTTAAACTAACCCTGACAAATTATATATACCTTATATAACCTTCCTCATAAATCACTATATCCATTGGTGAAAACTGCATGAAAATCCGTTCAGTAGTTTTTCATTTTATCACGAACAGATGGACAGACAAACGTGGCAGAGGACTTTGTTTTATAATATTTAGTGATAGAAATAAAAATCAATTGCCGAATTTATGTACAATGTTTCAGAACGGTTGCCAACCTATTTGGCTAATCCTTTTTTGTTGTGTTTGTTTGTCTGGAGATAGTTTTTATGAAAGAAAATAGTTGAAAAATCTTACAGAACGAATAAAATGAGAACAGATCTTGTCTTTACAGTACGACCATGTAATCAAATAAAATTGCAACTGCACAACTGACAGTCAATCTGTAATATTCTTTTTCGAACTGTTTAAGCTATGGACCTAGCAGGCCTTTATAGCTTCACCGGACTACATCAATCTGTCAATATGTTTTAAGATATCCTTTCTATCGTCTGAATCAGTCACTCAGTCATCTATACTTATCATAGTATAAAGCTGAAGAGTTTGTTTGCTTGAACGCGCTAATCTCGGGAATTACTGGTCCGATTTGAAAAAATATTTCAGTGTTAAATAGCTCATTTATCGAGCTATACATTATCACGCTAAGACCAATAGGAGCGGAGCACCAATGAAGAATGTTTCAAAATCGGGGTTAACGTACGTATTATTTTAAAACATTTTCACCTCCCACGTAAACGAAGTTGCGAGCAGAAGCTAGTGTTTTATATATAGAAAAAAGTGCGTGCGTACAAAGTACACATGTCAGAAGTGAAACTTCTTTGGTGAACTAATTTATAAGTCTTGTTTATATTTATACAAAGAAGAAAAAAGAATAAAAAGTTTTTTTATTTATTTAATCTGCGTTTACTGCAAATGACGTCACTTCCGTTGCATACCTGCGTGACGTTACATCTGTAAAAATTTTACCCTCATGCGCCTAAAGAAGTTTCACTTCAAAAATCTAATGCACATTTTTCACTTATTCGTGTGTTTCTTAAAACATTTTCTTTAATACAAACCTTGGCCAAATAGATGCAGCGGTTATGAAGTGACGGCGCTTACATACATTCATTCAGCAATTGATTTTTATTCATATAGATTAGATCCGTTTCGCTTCCCTATAAATCAGTGACTGTTATATGGGTATATATATCAATTGTCTAAGCTCAATTTATATTTACGTTACTCGTTGAAGTTTTGCTCTTTCAATGGAGAGAATTTATAACAGAATAGTGTAGAATTTACCTTAAAGAAAGAATAATCTATCGAGTTAATTTACTGCATAAATCGAATTGCACTTGAAAATATTACGTCAATTAAACATAACATACATAATTCACGCTAAGAAACTGACAAAATGATTATGGATGTAAATACATGGACCGATTTGACCGCAAGACTTGAAACATTTGTTAAATTTACATAACAATATATTGTCTTTGTTAATTATTGACAATGACAAAGTCCTTATTCTGTAACAATACACAAAAGGGGGATTGGCCTCGACGGGTTACTCGTAATAACACGAGTTCTAATGTTAATAATGTCTACATTAAGCACAAAGTCGTGGCTTAATGAGTCGATATTCCATAGAAGTCGAAAAGCACGAACACGATGGCAATGAACAATGTGCCGCATAGGGAGCAAGGACGTCGCATATCATTTCTCATGGCACACATACAACCGGAGCCGACCGCTGGCCGTCGATCGGTCGATATGTTTCTACGGTAGTTTCGTTATTTGCACTGCGGATAGATATATCTAATAATAATTCATAATAGTATTACGTAGTTTCAGGTATTCAAAAAACGTTCCTCCGGTCGAGTCTTATAAGACAGGCATTGCCTAGTTTGGGGCCATATTTAAAGCTTATATTATGTAGCAGGATTCTAGAATATAAAGATATTTGTATTGTAATTTGGTTATTGGTAATGAAATTGTCGTAAACGATACTAATCGGTCCATTGGCTTCTATCGGTGCCATATTAACTAGTATGTTTTATTATAATAATGGAAGAGACAATTTACAACGTAATTTTCGGCAATTAACGCAGTCAGAAATATACTGCTATATCAACACTCATACAAACAGTTGAGTCAGTTTGTAAACACAGTAGTCATGATCTACCAGGAAATTTCGAAAATGTGAAGTAGTATTCAGGTTGAGCTTTAGAGCACTAACGAACCTTTGAGCAGTGGTAACTGCACCATCAGACTTTCCTTATCGGCATTGGGGATCTGCGCCGGGCGGTCGGGTGATACCGCGGCGAGAGTGGGGGGCGGCGGCGGCGGGCTGCGCGCGTCCGGCGGCGACGACGCCTTCTGCGGCGGGCCCTGACCCTCCATGCCGGAGCCGGCGAACAGAGCGAACCGGAACGCTCGAGCGACGTCCGAGACGCTCTCGCTCCGTTTGGTGACCGCTTGGTTAGCAACGAGATCGAGACCCGAGTGGAACGAGGGCGATTTAGGTATACCTAGCGGCGAGACGGCGCGACGCGGTTTGCTCTCAGCGGCGGTGAACATCGCGCGAGAGGGCGCGCGCGCGGCCGGCCCGGCGTGGACCATCGCAGGTGGCTGCCGGCAGCGGCATCCGAGCGGGAGCCCGGCGGCGCGGCGCCGGGACCGGTGCTAGCTGCGGGGAATAACAAAACCTGAAATTCTTTTAAATTAAAAAAAAATAATAATAAATAAGCCCGAGGCTCCTACATATCTAACCATCTATGTAACTATCCCGAGAATTAAGATTTGACTTGAATACGCTATAATATTCACTAAAATTGCGTTATAATCGTAGTAATTCCAGTTTGTAAATGTCCTACTTCTCAGTAAAAAATGTTCTAACCTACATAGCGACCTGTAATTCATTGGCAGTTTCAAACGTGATGGAATCTATATAATAGTTTCAGAACATTCCTCGAGGTTTCCTTAAGATGTTTTTCTTCACCATCAAACGGTGAATTAAATTTATATTTTGTATACAAAATTTGAATAATTCTTCAAATTTCAAAAATGCTCAAAAAAAAAAAGTGCGTGCGTACAAAGTACACATGTCAGAAGTGAAACTTCTTTGGCGAACTAATTTATAAGTCTTGTTTATATTTATACAAACAAGAAAAAAGAATAAAAAGTTTTTTTATTTATTTAATCTGCGTTTACTGCAAATGACGTCACTTCCGTTGCATACCTGCGTGACGTTACATCTGTAAAAATTTTACCCTCATGCGCCTAAAGAAGTTTCACTTCAAAAATCTAATGCACATTTTTCACTTATTCGTGTGTTTCTTAAAACATTTTCTTTAATACAAACCTTGGCCAAATAGATGCAGCGGTTATGAAGTGACGGCGCTTACATACATTCATTCAGCAATTGATTTTTATTCATATAGATTAGATCCGTTTCGCTTCCCTATAAATCAGTGACTGTTATATGGGTATATATATCAATTGTCTAAGCTCAATTTATATTTACGTTACTCGTTGAAGTTTTGCTCTTTCAATGGAGAGAATTTATAACAGAATAGTGTAGAATTTACCTTAAAGAAAGAATAATCTATCGAGTTAATTTACTGCATAAATCGAATTGCACTTGAAAATATTACGTCAATTAAACATAACATACATAATTCACGCTAAGAAACTGACAAAATGATTATGGATGTAAATACATGGACCGATTTGACCGCAAGACTTGAAACATTTGTTAAATTTACATAACAATATATTGTCTTTGTTAATTATTGACAATGACAAAGTCCTTATTCTGTAACAATACACAAAAGGGGGATTGGCCTCGACGGGTTACTCGTAATAACACGAGTTCTAATGTTAATAATGTCTACATTAAGCACAAAGTCGTGGCTTAATGAGTCGATATTCCATAGAAGTCGAAAAGCACGAACACGATGGCAATGAACAATGTGCCGCATAGGGAGCAAGGACGTCGCATATCATTTCTCATGGCACACATACAACCGGAGCCGACCGCTGGCCGTCGATCGGTCGATATGTTTCTACGGTAGTTTCGTTATTTGCACTGCGGATAGATATATCTAATAATAATTCATAATAGTATTACGTAGTTTCAGGTATTCAAAAAACGTTCCTCCGGTCGAGTCTTATAAGACAGGCATTGCCTAGTTTGGGGCCATATTTAAAGCTTATATTATGTAGCAGGATTCTAGAATATAAAGATATTTGTATTGTAATTTGGTTATTGGTAATGAAATTGTCGTAAACGATACTAATCGGTCCATTGGCTTCTATCGGTGCCATATTAACTAGTATGTTTTATTATAATAATGGAAGAGACAATTTACAACGTAATTTTCGGCAATTAACGCAGTCAGAAATATACTGCTATATCAACACTCATACAAACAGTTGAGTCAGTTTGTAAACACAGTAGTCATGATCTACCAGGAAATTTCGAAAATGTGAAGTAGTATTCAGGTTGAGCTTTAGAGCACTAACGAACCTTTGAGCAGTGGTAACTGCACCATCAGACTTTCCTTATCGGCATTGGGGATCTGCGCCGGGCGGTCGGGTGATACCGCGGCGAGAGTGGGGGGCGGCGGCGGCGGGCTGCGCGCGTCCGGCGGCGACGACGCCTTCTGCGGCGGGCCCTGACCCTCCATGCCGGAGCCGGCGAACAGAGCGAACCGGAACGCTCGAGCGACGTCCGAGACGCTCTCGCTCCGTTTGGTGACCGCTTGGTTAGCAACGAGATCGAGACCCGAGTGGAACGAGGGCGATTTAGGTATACCTAGCGGCGAGACGGCGCGACGCGGTTTGCTCTCAGCGGCGGTGAACATCGCGCGAGAGGGCGCGCGCGCGGCCGGCCCGGCGTGGACCATCGCAGGTGGCTGCCGGCAGCGGCATCCGAGCGGGAGCCCGGCGGCGCGGCGCCGGGACCGGTGCTAGCTGCGGGGGCGCGGGCGACCGGACTGGCACGCGTCGCGCACACTGCCGTCGCCGCACGTGCGCGCGCACGATCCCCGCGCCTCGCACCGGTAGGGTTGCCACGTCATCGCAGATTTACATAACGGCCACATAGGCTTTGCGATTCTTATCCTATGCATGTTAACTGAACGGCTGATAATATCTTTACGAAATTACGATGCGTCATGACAATAACCATGGCCATTTAATGAGGTGATTCGTTTTTCGGGACTCGTTCATTACTAATTATAATACGCTCTGAATTTATTTAACGTATAAGCAGTGTTATAGGAAGCAAAATATCAAAACAAGTTTAAATATACCATCCTCCATTTATATGTATCTATTTATCATTCATAGGTCATAACACTCTGACTTTAATAATTTATTTAGAATGAGAAGGCTCTATCCGAATAGTCTATCCCGGCAGACTTATGGTGACATAACGACGCATTTGAATCTATGCAACACTAACTCATTATAGGCTATTGAGAATAAAAATATTTTTAAAGTGTGTATTTAAAATAAACAATTTCTTTGTTTTTCGATAACCAGTTAGAACATTTTAACGACTGGTTCGTTAATGTTAGATAAATAGGTGAATATTTCCTTAGCGACTTATTGTAAAATTATTTAAATATAAGTAAGGTTATCAAATGGTGTTCACTTCTTTCTATAAAAGCATTTCTAGGGTTGTTACGTGCGTTAAAATGATTTTACGTCATTCTAGAACAAACACACTAATATATCTCTATTATTATAAGCCATCATTCACTGGCTCACAAACGATTGAAAATATGCCGATCAAAGTTTCAACGTCGGGAGAAAATGGTTTTTCAAAGTTTCTTCGAGTGCAAAGGTATTATTGCATGAATGCAAGATTGCATGCAATTGCAAAAATACCTTATACTTGAAAGAATACTTCGATTACTCAACTAAGACATGATCGGTCAAACGCAGTTGGTGTTTACTGATCCTTAAGTGTATTGCAGATATTATATAAAGAACTAAACTATTATGATTTCTGAAGCAAGTGATCTAATTCTATTTGATAAAGTTTATAGATTCAATTTTTAATGATGTTTTAATTTTGTATAAGAAGAATCTATATACGTAACGTAATGGATAAAAGTCTGCCGTAGTGCGCGTATCACTCGGAAAACTACTACAAAATGAATTTCAATCCAATTTTAATTTAAAGTTATCAAAGTATTAAGTTATATGTGATTCCCTGGCTAGGAAAAGCGTGGACGCTTACGTTTTTTCCTCTGTACCATTATGGTAAATATACTAAATGTATCGTTAAGGTAATAAACAACGCATTGGGAGTGTAACGGGTGTCGGAGGTGTAAGGGGTGTCGAATAACATCATAAGACTTGAGACACCCAAGCCAACCTCACCTGCACGTGGTGCACCCTGCTGAATAACGAACGAGGCAATGGCGAAAGCGGGGTGGTAGGGTTTTAGAGTCTGACTGGGTCGCAACCACCATGTATATGGCGAAAAAGCCAGTTATTCGTAGTGATTCGTTTCTGCGGGTTGCGTTTCGGGATCAGCCTGTGCATATCCAGCTTTTTGCAGGCCGGCATGACAGCGGCGACCAGCGATGGATAGTGTGCCACTCGGTGGTCGCCGTTGTTTTTGGACTGTACTGTGCTTACCATCAGGCATGGGGCAGTCATTTTGCCGTGCTACTGTAAAAAAAAGAAGAAGACCTGTGTAGCAACTCGTGTTATATATAAAGATGAGATATAAACCGAATGCAATATTTTATTGTAAGTACCCTTGGGAATATATTCTGGAACGTTCGAAATTAGAACAATATCTACATATACTTAATTTGTAAGTTACGTTTGTTTTGCTTGAACGCGCTAATCTCAGACACTACTGGCCCGATTTGAAAAATTATTTCAGTGTTAGATAGCTCATTTATCGAGGAAGTCTATAAGGCTATCGTGTATCATAACGCTAAGACCGCATAGGAGCGGAACACCAATGAAGAATCTTTCTAAATCGTATTTTTTTCCTTTTGAAAGCTTCCGCTACGTGTTAGTGTCAGCCCAAAAGTAACTATTCCACGCGGACGAAGTCGCAGGCAGAAACTAGTCGATAATAAAAATATGTCATAGTATATACTCGCTTTGAAAGTGGTCGGTATCCAATATTATCTGTCACAGAAAAAAAAAATAAGAGCGATTGAATTGTCACAACCCAAAGAAGCTCTTGGGACATTCTCTCTCCCATCTAGCGGACGTGACTATTACTCGAAAATTTTATAAGACACAAGTTTCGAAATACTTAGAGATGACGTCATCACATATTAACGATTTCACAATAACATTTCGTGAGTGATATTCCAATAATAGGGTGAACCGATTATTGACATAAACAGAGGCGATGTTTTCTCGGAAAAAATACAAGAACAAGCAACACGAGGGTGAGTTTTGTGAGCCGGGAACACACCCTCCGAAATCGAGCGGTATATTTCTGTGCCAGACGGTTTACCCACCCTTTTGCCCTTACCATCGGTCTTTTAATTGACTTCGAATAGTTCGATACAGTCCCTTAGGCGTCCCGGAACAAAAGGATGCTGGAAAATTATATATCAAATTTATAGTAAACTGATTTATATTAACTTACCTACAGATTTGGAATTCTATAGTCTCAAAAAGCCTCTATAATCCCATTCGCTTGGAATAATTAGGTACATAAGAATTAATTTGTGTAGGTGGTAGAGCCACGCTGAAGCTACTACTGGTTTCAGCATGAATGGGTCGGGTACGCCCGGGGTACTACCACCCTCTCACAGAAAACCGACGTCAAGTAACAGTGCTTGCATTTTTGCATTTCGTTCGGTCAGTGAGAGCTCCGGAAGCCCACCTCCTTTCCCGCTCCTCACTTCTCCACTCCTCCTTCTCCCAAACACAGGCTGGCAACGCACTTGCAACTCTTCTGGTGTTGCAAGTGTCTATGGACGGTGGTGATCACTTAACATCAGGTGACCCAACTGTTCGTTTACCACCTATGATATAAAAAAATTGAAAACTAATAACTTGAGAATGACGCAGCTTTAACTGTAAAATAGTGTGAACACAAAGCAAATAAAATAAAATACAAAAAAAACTATATAAGTAAAATTAAAGTTACGATTAATAGGTTATCCATATTTTAATCCTCATCCAGGTACAATGTAAATTGCTATTTTATTGTGTTAATAGCAATTAATCCAAACCTGACTGATGGATGGACGGTAGCACGCCTGAACATGTCGGTTTTTTTTTTTCGAACTGTCAAATATATTCTTTTGGCCTGATGGGTCTTTACAGCTTCACCGGACTAATACATAGTCGATTACCGTTGGTTCGAATCTTATATTAAACATGAGACAACATGAAACAAGAATAACATCGAAAATAATACAATAATATAGAGAGTAAGATATTTTTACGTACCTACTCATCAGGGCAATTGACAAGTGCTAGTTGAAACAGGCGTGAATACAAGATTTAAATTTAGAGTGAAGTGGTGGTGGTGAAGGTATGTAATTTCCTCGATGGAGTGCAGGAGTTTTATTTTTTGATATAACAAAACACATGACAAAACTTTAACTCGTTTAAATAAATCGAATGGAATAATTTAGACAGGCACGGCGGAATATTGATTTGGTGGTCATGAGGAACCAGGTATTACCCATAGGTATCAACACCGCAGTCTAAAATTAAACAGTCTCTTTAACCTTTGGACAGTAGTGCGGTGAAGCTGTTCAGACCTTCCCAAGTCAATAGCGTAGACAGTTCGAAAAAAAAAACCCTTGGACATTGATGAACGCTGTTACTACAGTGACTATCAGCACCTCCAGATATCAGTATTTTTATCATTTTTTTGTCACATTTTACAAAAATATACATTTATTTCTAATTTACACTATTCTTAATCCAAATTTATTAAATTTTATTTTCTGTTTTTTAGTTGGATTTTTTTATGAAAGCGTGTTTTTTTAGTTTTTTTAAACTATTAATACTGGACGTTGTAACTACAACATCACATAAAAATAAGCGAGGCAGTAGAGAAACGCTACCCTTATACATAAATCGATAAAAAAAAACAGTTGACATTAAAAGCTAAGCACAGGAAAATTGTGACTATAGTCTAAATAGCGGAGCGAGGGGAAAAATCAATATAAAGACGCGCGGCGTCGCGGTCGGAAAATCTTAGCGTAACGTAAACCGAATAGTACGCATATCTTTTTCAAGTGTCGCTTCATAAGTTTGTACTACACACCGTAGCGACAATGTTATCGTGTTTCTATTTCTTATTTTTATCGCATACCATACTTTAAAAATATGTACTCGATGTAAGCAAATATGTGAAGGCCGACTTTTACACGAGGCTTCGCTCGCGTAAATGTAGATTTAAGCTAAGATTCCGAAACAAAACCGTTTTTCTAGATGAAAAGTAGCAGCTGACAGCGTATTTGCAAGATTTTATGATGATCGGTCGTATGTTTAAGGTGTGAAAAAAAATAACAAACAAACTCACATTTACAATATCATTTGGGATATATCGCTGTTGCGTCTGCGAAAGCCGTAATGTAAAATGAATACTTCTTCGGGAGAAATGAAAAACATTTTTTATACAAACAATTGAAAACATAACTTTGTCCTCAAAAATAGCCTCATCTATTCAATTTACTACTTAGTTAAAAGCAAATACTACAATTTAAAGTAGCACATTGTTTAATTCTTCTGAAAAAGTAGGATTGTGACTTGGCGGATTCGGCAGGCTCGATGCCAATATACTTTGCCTACAGGCTGTTAATAATATACTAGTTGTAGCCGTGGCTTGGCACGCTTATTTAAAGCATTTTTTTTTTATATTATAGGAGGCAAACGAACAGGCGGGTCATCTGGTGTTAAGTGATTATTACCGCCGTCCATAGACAATAGCAACACCAGGGGTGTCGCAAGTGCGTTGGCAACCTGTGTTGCGGGAGGGAGGAAGGGAAGGGGGAATGGAGAGAAGGAAGAGGAAGGGAGTTGGGCCTCCGGCGCTCTCACTGACCGAACGAAACGCAACAATGCAAGCACTGTTACTTCACGTCGGTAATTCTGTGGGTCGGGTGGTACTACCCCGAGTGAGCCGACCCATTCATGCCGAAACCAGTTATAGATTCAACGTGGCTCTACCACCTACTAGAATATTGTCTATCATAAAATTCTTCACGTCGGTTTATATGATTGCTTGTTACATTTCCACTTTTATTTCTAAAGTATTTATAATTATCTATTAATTCCGAAATTACTTATCGTATAAAAAACATTAGAATCGGCTGAGATTTTCTTTAAACAGATCAGAAAAAATTGGTGGAGCCGTTTTCTAGTAAAATCCGTACATACAAGTAGACAGACAGACAAAATTCGTCATCGATGTCCTTTATAATAGTAGTGGTAAGTAAAAATAGGAATAAAATTAAATGCAAAGCACAGCTTGAAATTGATTGTTCATTTATTAAGATGACATAGTTAGGGCACGTGGACACTTCTTACTCGGAAATCTTTTAACTCGTTTGTTGTATACAAAGTTATTGTTAATTCCACGTATTCGCGTTAGGTGGTGACTATTTGTGATAATTTTAACCCCCATATTCATTATAGAGCAATAATTGGCAAAATTTACCAAGAGGGATATGTTGAGGTGTATTTAAAACATATCACAGAATTCAGGAAAACAAAAGGAAATTTTAACCGTCCCATATAGGTATATGTATATATGTACTTATATAGATTTTTATCCCTTGTCCTAACAGAGACCTTTCTAATCGTCGTGCACAAATAACAAAAACCGTCCGTCTTTTCATTTATCATACACTCGCCTTTTGTCATCGCTGTCGTAGAGAATCTAAAGGGGCTGAAAATATATATTCCGCTAAGTATAACGTAATAAACATGTATACATCATATAGAGAGGATTAAACCACAACTAACTTAATATATAGAAGTAATCAATCAAATAAAAAATGCTTTATCAATTTAGGCTTTAAGAATGTGCTAACGAACGTTATTACTGGTAGTTTGGAGAATAAACCCAGTTATCATCTCATCTGCTCCTAACCGTTATCGGTTACAGCGACCGCTAATAGAAACTTAACAATCTATTTCTCCGCCCTTTCGTGTGCACGTAGGTGACTGGCGTATCCTACCTTCGCAGTAAACGTACGTCCACACTTGGGACAGGTCAATACACCGTTATTATAATAATATTGTATAGCCTTAGGTGGTCTGGCTTTTAGTTCATTACGCTTAGTATCAAGCTCCGCTTTTCTTCTACTCTACTAGAAGAAACCCAGTTATAGACAAGAGCTGGTACTCAACAGGCTTATCGTTTTTTTTCTATAACTTTATTAGAATTATTTATACACGTCATTTTCGTCATATTTTAATGGGCAGAGAGAAGTGTCTCAAGAGATTATATTGAACTTTTGACATTAAAATCTGCGTGACACGGAGCTTGAACTTACTGTCTGGTAAATGTGTCTTGAAACCTTTTTTTGAAGTGAAACTACTAATGCGACTTCTAACAAGGTTGCGTTAAACGTTTAACGCTACCATGGAGGAGGTATGATAGCACTGTTGCGTTAAATGTTCAACGCTCTTGGAGAGGGTTAATAGAAAGAGACAGAGCGAGAAAAATAATCAAACATTTCGTATCTTACTTTAGTTATCATAATCCCATTGTAAATGTTATTTATAGATTTGGATATTTCTCCACTCGAAAATGACATTTAAAAGATGCGATCAATTGTGAATTATAAGCAATGTTAATAAAGTTTGTGTCTATTCACTAAAAATCACTTTCTACCCATACCTTTTTTTAATTTCCACATTAGGAAGTTTCACTTCTTCCGCGAGGAGAGACTCCACGCACTATTTATATTTAATAGGTTTTAGCGTTCGACCAGGATCTCGCCTGATGTTACTGGTCACAATATGGTAAACACGCCATAACCTAGAGGGGACTGGTACTCAGGAACAACTGCCGGAACACACCAACAGGTGCTTAGCGACAGATTTTAATCATGCTATGGCTTCGTCACGATATTTCCCTTCAACGGAAGCGCCCACTCAGTTCAAAGAATTTGAACCTACGTCCATCGACGCCGTGTCCGAATACTATCAACTAAGTCATCATCGCTTCAACCTTATTGTGGTACCTGACGCTATTACGTAAAAAACTTTTGTTCCTTATACTACTAACCCAGGCCATGGGATGGCTAATTCATATTTCTAGTAAATAGATTTATACTAGTTTTTTTTAAATAAAATCTGTCTTTTCTACATTGATGCGAATAATAAAATTTGTATGACTTTGTTATATTGTATGATATAATTTGTGGTCCATGGACCACAAGTTTGAAGTAACAACAGTTTTTTTTTTAATTTTCTTACTCTAGTGATCCTACTTCATTCGGTAATAAGAACCGTCTAGAGTCAACAGATATACACCATTACGAAGGTTTCCCTTCAACGGAAGCGCCCACTCAGTTCAAAGAATTTGAACCTACGTCCATCGACGCCGTGTCCGAATACTATCAACTAAGTCATCATCGCTTCAACCTTATTGTGGTACCTGACGCTATTACGTAAAAAACTTTTGTTCCTTATACTACTAACCCAGGCCATGGCATGGGATGGCTAATTCATTATTATTTCTAGTAAATAGATTTATACTCGTTTTTTTAAATAAAATCTGTCTTTTCTACACTAATACGAATAATAAAATTTGTATGACTTTGTTATATTATATGATATATAATTTGTGGTCCATGGACCACAAGTTTGAAGTAACAACAGTTTTTTTTTTAATTTTCTTACTCTAGTGATCCTACTTCATTCGGTAATAAGAACCGTCTAGAGTCAACAGATATACACCATTACGAAGGTCACTGACTAACTGAATACATAGTAGCAGGTTCCGATAAGAGCTACTATGACAGGTGTTATGAGAATACAACACTCACCCTGAATGCCACTCGACTATTTCCGAGACTATTATACGGTAGAATAATAGACAACGTGTAAATCGAGAAATCGTTTTATAGTCTATCTAACGTAGCAGTAAACGTAGCTCTCAATATCTGTATTAATAATATAAATAACTCTTTTTATACATGCATGATCAAATTATATTTTGGAAGACATTCTGTGAGACTTTCTTAAAATGTTCCTTACGATACTAAATATACTGTTTTTTATTACTTGACTGGCTTAAAAATGGCTATATGAAATTTTTTTAGATAAATTTTGAGATTTTATTTGTTACTCGGTCCAAAGATATTTTTTTAGTTTATTGAACTTATATACATAACTTTCTTAAAAATTATTGTAACTTGTTTTTTTTTTTAATTCTACATGATTTTTATTGAAGAAATGTGATCATATGAAGGTGGTAGAGCCACGCTGTAGCTAATACTAGTTTCAGCATGAACGGGTCGGCTCGTCCGGGGTAGTACCACCCTCTCACAGAACACCGACGTGAAGTAACTATGCTTGCATTGTTGCGTTTAGTTCGGTCAGTGAGAGCGCCGCAGGCCCACCTTCTTTCTCCCTTTCCCTTCCTTCTCCTTTCCTTCCCCCATACACAGGCTGGCAACGCACTTGTGACTCCCCTGGTGTTGCTAGTGTCTATGGACGGTGGTGATCACTTAACATCAGGTGACCCACCTGTTCGTTTGCCGCCTTTTGACATAAAAAAAAGAAAGAAAATAAACCAAGTCTATTTTACTAATTTTAACCTTTAAATCGAGTGATAAAAAATGTTTGTAGTTTGTGGGAATATCACATAAAACTACTGGATAGATTACGATCGTTCTTTTCAGTTTGACTTTTTAGATATTTGGCCTCTATCTAAAAAAAACAGAAAAAAATATGCACGCAAAGTATTTTATAAGCCTTTACTTTAATTATTTTTCTCTTTTCTTTGTAAATTAAATATATTGTTAAGATAAATAACGATGTTATTGTTAAGAATAAGCAGACGAAGTTGCGAGTATCAGCTAGTATAGAATACAAACGATGCGATATTTTTGACATTAGGTACCTCAGTGTGGTCGATTATCTTTATTATCTCCGTGTACGTTTAAGGATACAAGGTCACCGTAAAGTATTAAGATAAGGTGCCAGATTAGTGTGATGTTGATGATGCAATTAAAGTTATTAGTGTTCTAGTGCTAATGACCCATGACCTAATTTAAAGTGTTAAGTTTGACCTTGCACAATAAGGCGAATTTAAACATATATGAATACAATCTACTGTAATCAGTGTGTTACTGATAAATTATCAATCTATATAAATAAAAATGAATCGCAAAATATATTGCTAACCGTCAAACTAGAAGACGGCTGGTCCAATTCGAGTAATTTTTGATTTGAACTCAGAGGAAGGTTTTTATGGATAGAAAAATTGCACGGATGAAAACCTAAATACAAGTTTTCTTTTTCTGTAATTGTGAACGCAACTTCAAATTGTTATTAGCAACTTGAACGCATCCGTAATTACGATGCTTTTTTTTTCATTTTTGAGTCGACGTATGTAATTTTAGCATTTTACTGCAGTTTGCTTTAAAAAATTCGCTTTGTTAGTTTGTATTCCGCAAAAATGAACAGCCTCTATGGCGTAGCATATCAAAATGTTCCATATGTTGGTATGTATCATATTATCATGTAATCATATTAATGCGAAACGGAGTTCGCGGGGGCAAACAGTTTCAAATATTAATGTGAACAGTTCTATAGACATTCAAGAGTTTTTTGTGTTTAAGAGAAAGACTATGTCCAAAATTATTTTATTTAAGAGTTCACATTGGATTCAAATAATTATTTTGTGTGATTAGATGTTTTTTTTTTAATATTCAGAATTAGTAAGAAGTTATTATATAACAGGTAGAAGAAGAAAAACAACGATATTCTCTCGAAGCAAAAGAAAGAATTTGACAAATATCTGATCTATTTTCACGTATTGTAAGCGACCGTTCGTTTCTGTCATTTGTTCTTTACTGTTAACAATGGGAATGGGAATTATTTGCATATCATATATACGTGAAGCCTAAACTTTGTATCCCTTTTTGAGAGAAATGCGCCAACGGATGAACGTGAAATTTGGCATAGTTAAAGTTTATATGGAGGAGAAGTGCAGAAAGCTATTTTTTAAAATATAAAATGCATTAGAAGTATATTAAATTAATTAAAATATACTTTACCCACACTACTGCTCCGATTTTACACAACATATACACACATGTAAATAAAAAATACATTTTGACATCTGTCAATAAAGGACTTCAAAAAAGGTTGTGAAGGAGGTTGCTATGCTCGACTGTATGTACTATTTTACTCTTACGTTCCAATTACCATTTTTCATTCTATATTAAACAATGATATTCACCCTAATAAAATTGAAACTTAAAAAAATCAATGAACTATGGTCGAATGTCGACCACTGGGCGCCCACTAGTTATCCTAAGTAGTCAAAGATGACATAGTCCTTTTTGTCCCTTCCAATTCTCCAACACCGCGGATATAGATATTTCTAGAATTATATTTTTATTTTATTTGCCACGTCAGTTTCTTACTATTTGCTAGGAGAAAATAATAGTAACAAACCTAAGGATTATATTGTACCTTTTTTCAACTATATGAACATATGTAATACGGTCATTATAGCTATTTACAATCTAAACCAGAGGTGCTCAAACGGTCGATCGCGAGTGCTTTTCGAGTCTATCTAAAAAAAAATTGCCTATATAGAATTATACACAAATTGTGTTTCAGTAGTAACTAAAACAAAATCTAATGAATAAATAACTAATATTTATTTTATTCACAATTAGGACAGAAGAACCCCCTCATCACATTCTTTTATCATTTTAGCGGAAGTTACCTAATCCTATCGAGATGATCATACTGTATCATACATACTTACAAAGTCCGAGTCGATCGATCATAGTCCAACATCACTGAGGTAGATTGCAAGCAGTTCAAAATTGAGTACCCTTGGCCTAAACAGTGGATCTAAATGATTGAAATAAAAATACACATTAGCTGCCTTTGCACGAGACGTTCTTTCGCGCGCGATTGGAGTGTGCAAGATTGAACACGCGCGAAAGCGTTTTCACACTAGTGTGCCGTATGAAAGCAGCTACAGATATTAGCGACCGCTTTAGAAACATACGAACACGAGACACAAGTAAAAGAAAGATTAGTGAAAGATGCTGAAATATTTCCGATTATACAAATTTTGTTTACAAACATATATTTGTCATAGAGCGAATTAAACACTTGAATATATATTATATATATATATTGTAGCACGGCAAAGTGACTGCACTGTGCCTGATGGTAAGCACAGTACAATCCAAAAACAACGGCGACCACCGATTGAGAGTGTGCCGTATGAAAGCAGCTACAGATATTACGGATGGCTTTAGAAACAGACGAACACTAGACACAAGTAAACGAAATATTAATGAAAGATGCTGAAATATTTCCAATTATACAAAAAGTTTTGTATATAAACATATATTTATTTGTCATAGAGCGAATTGAACACTTGAAGCGCATATATCATATTAACTATAGTAAAAAAGTATCTTTAGAATGTTTACAAATAAATATGTATAACTAAATAGACACAGACTAATCGAATTCTAGAAATTACCTCTTAAATATAATGTTAACGATATAAGAACGGGCATTAAAATTAAATTGTAGCGTCACTTAAAATTTAACTACACAAATACGAGGTAAATAGGTCGAAAATCATAATAAAACGTATCGTAAAACCGACACCGACCATCATAAACCGACTTAATTGTGATGAAATGAATAAATAAGTAAGGATTTTAGGTCATGCTTCAAGGCCAGCTAGTGTTACAGGAGACGTATTAAATATTTTCGAGTGATTTCAATAATTAAAACGATAATATAACTTAATTGTTTCAACGTCACACTTAATGCTACAGGATATCTATCAGATATTTTGGAATTATTTTAGTAATAGAAACGATAATATAATTTCATTGTTTCAACGTCACAATAACTGAATAGTAGGTAGTCCGGTGAAGCTGTTAAGACCTTGCTAGGTCAATACCGTAGTCAATTCAAAAAAAAAAAAACTATATAGTAGTAATCAATCAAATATCAACATTCTGTATATGAAACAAATTGCCAAATAAAATTTCGTTCAATATCTTCTTGAATTTTCGACGACATCTTGGAATGTTATGTGTAGTGGTTTTCATATTTTATTCATAATCTTGTGTTATGTGACTCTACATTTTCTCTCTACATACGTGGTGTTTTACGTAGTATATAGTTTGGTTATTTTGCAGAAGTGAAGTGGATGGGGGAAATTATACCACAGAGCATGGATTCTGACTTGCCACAAAAACTTCCCGGAAAGTTCTAATCAGAGGGCCACCATCTTGTAAGCGGTTGTGCGTCGAAAATTACACGAATATATATATTTTTTTGTATTTGATTACATAAACACATGCAGTATTATTACAAAAAAGTTAAATACGTATTGAATACTTGCTTTAAAAAAGTTTGATTACAAAAGAGTATGATGTTAAAGGTGGACATCATTTAAATGTAAATATTCTCTAACACTCATTATGGTATTGTTGTGATTTATTACTATTTGCCGGCGAAAGACGTTTCGTAATAAATTATGAATTTCCTGGGTATCATTATTTTGGAAGAAACAATTTTTTTTTCTCGAACTGACTACGTTATTGACCTAGCAAGGTCTTAACCGCTT
Organism: Antheraea pernyi; assembly: GCA_015888305.1. NCBI lineage: Eukaryota > Metazoa > Arthropoda > Insecta > Lepidoptera > Saturniidae > Antheraea > Antheraea pernyi. The sequence continues at coordinate 67,535 of MU159780.1, read as the reverse complement.
CACCGGACTACAAGACAAATAAATTGCACAATTTTAAAGATTCATTTCTTTTTCTCGAACTGACTACGCTATTTGCCTAGGAGGCCTCTACAGCATCACCGGACAACTTAAAGATTCTCAGCTAAATCATAACTACTATTATATGGCACTATTGACATTTAACAATGTATTTGACAACTTATAAATCTGACATTATACAGTTATTCCACCTCACGCCCTTTGACATAATATATTAATCTTATAAATTGATTATTTTAACAATTACATCATTTTCTTTTAAATAAAATGTCACAATAATGATAACCAACTGAACTTAAAATAAGTAATTTTCTTAATGAAGATCTGAACAAAAATATTATTCATAAATTGAAATTGTTCGCAAAATATCTATATGTAATGGAACGTTTTTGAATGATGAGATCGAATTGAACGAATGCTATTCAGAGCTGCTAGCATAAAAACTTTTAGCAGATATTTAGGTAGAGAACGCTTAGACGCGCTTTTGTAATAAAGGGTTTCAAATATACGTTCAACTAGGTTTAAAATTGTAGCACTGCTTAGCAAAATTCGTGTTAAAACCGTGTTCATTTTTGTTTTTGTAATAAGACCGTTAGTTTTTTTTTCTAAAAAGATATCCAGAATGCTTTAATTAATACAAGGGTATTAAAGTTTTAAGATACTATGATCTCTTAAGAGCACTACGAATTATGTGTGTTTAGTTGTCGCGGTGAAGTAGGGCAAGCGGTATGGTGTTTAAGTTTTCTCCTTTCCACATAAAATATGTTACAACACAGACGAAGGCTCGGGTATCAGATAGAAAACAATAAAAATATAGAGTCTTAGTGACTACTATAACCAATGTATTTTAGTCTACATAACGGGCCCTTGTGTGACAGTAAGCGTTCCCTTCGAACTGTAATATGTTGAACCGTGAATGTAACATACATTTAAAATCAACACAACAATGTCATATTATGATAGTTTGCTTGTTGCTATTATTGTATATATTGATAGCTAGTTTGTTGAAAAATGTAAACGCAGACAGTAACAGACGATTCTGCCATTGTCATTGTAACTTGGTGCTTCGGACGCCGTTTCTAAGTCAGTATTAAAATTCGCTGATCTCGGTATTCTGCACTCAGTTTGTTTGTACCACACGGAGATATTTACGCCACTGTGGTTATGTTTCGATCTATCATCTAAAATATCTAGTTAACGTATGGGTCTCCAAATGTTTATGTTTCGTAGATCACTTACCAAGTTTTTAGGATATGTGTAGACTATCTGATTATCTTATCTTTAAATATGTTTGAAAAAGGTGGTAAATTAAATAGATATACATTATAAATAATCATTATTTAAGTAGACATTTGTATATATAATTTTATATATTTTTATAAATTTTAAACTATTTTGAAGTTAATTTTATTTTGTCAATAAAACGTTATCAATTGCATTTAATTTTATTGTTTGTAAGCTAAATGTAAGTCTGTTTATCTTCTTACGTGAGCACATATACGTGTTTTAGTTTATTTCTCAAATCCTCGATCCTAATATGTATAAAAAAAATACCACAATATCTTTATTTAATATCAAGTTTTAAGAAATTACGGTTCTTACAAGCACTACAAAACATTATAGAAATGTAAGCAAAATATATTTTTGCTTTCAGGTTTTTTTATTTAATTCACCTAAAACTAAAATTAAACCCATGATCTGCTTAAATGAGATAATTATTGTTGACCATTATTTGCAGGTCATGGACACGTAATTATTTTACCGAACTTTAATTTTAACGAACCCCTTAGTTTTTTATTGTTTTGTTCCTATGTACCTAAGAATATCAAGACCATAAACAACATAGAAGAAACCTCGGCTTATAACCGGTTATAGCCCAGTCTAGATAATCTTGAAAAAAAACGTTACTTCCCTAAAGGGAAGAAATTCAGCTCCTGATTGCTTCTCAGTTTTCATGAATAACTGAGCAATGAGTGCAAGCCAGAAGGCAGTTACAAAGAGACAGACTATAATTATAAAATATAAGTAGCGGTTGTCTGCGACTTCTTTCTCGTGAAATTGGCTATTATTATGTCTCATGGAAACAACGTGTTTTATCTTGATTAATTATAGGTTTACTCATAAGTTTGTCACTACTGCATATATAGATAGACAAAACTTTGAAAGGCGTTGTGTCTGCTAGTAAAAATATTGTGTGAATCTGCCAATGTGAAGCCATCATGGAGATTAGTCTGGACAAACAAGATTTAACCGTTTAATTTTATTTAAAGATGTCAAATTATAGAAAATCATATAACCATCAGTAGAATCGGAGAATATAATAAATATGAAAAAAAAACATATAAGCAGTGACAGAATACTTGGGAATCAAGTGTAAACCAAAAGGTTAAAATAAAAAACTACATTAAAATTACCTTCGAGTTGTTCTCGAAGATTCTACACCATTCGAGTAGTAATTTTGGCCGTCGCCCCAAAAAACTGATTTTACTAGCAAATACAATTCTTAATTTAAAAAAAATAACACGACTGGATACCCAACGTTTTATTATAAACGCAGAACGTATAAACGAATTAATTGGGGAATTGAGTATTCGTACGTAATAAAATATTTATAACGCTCTTGTCTTATTGATTACTTTTTTTATGTCATAGCAGGCAAACGAACAGGTGGGTCACCTGATGTTAAGTGATCACCACCGTCTATAGACACTAACAACACCAGGGGAGTTGAAAGTGCGTTGCCAGCCTATGTTTGAGAGGTCTGCCTCCGGCGCTCTCACAGACCGCACGAAACGCAACAATGCAAGCACTATGACTTCACGTCGGTTTTCTATGAGAGGGTGGTACTACCCAGGACGAGCCGACCCATTCATGCTGAAACCAGTAATAGCTTCAGCATGGCTCCACCACCTACCAATACGCCTTACGTCTGTGATGTTATTTTAAATAAATTAATATGTATAAAAATGCGGTAAAAACCAAATTTTTTTTCAATGTGTATAGTGGCCATTTTGATTTATTTTATTTTTGTGTATTGTTGTCATTAGGACTAAATATACATGCAAAATTGCAAAATCGTAGGTCTAAGAGTGAAATATATAAAGCGCACTCAGTCTTAAGTCCAGAGTTTAAATGTATTGCCGCAAGCTTAACATTCACATAGCCTTTGCTGAGCAAAGTTCAAGTCATCAAATTCAACGAAAAACTTGGGTATTACCTTATGCGAATAAAAAAAAGTGTTACAAAATAATAATGTAACAGTGCCATTTCTATACGTGCTTGAGCATCAATATTACTTCATTATCACTGGCTTGATCCTTCATTGCAGAAATGTCAAGAGGTTTTGTTTGTTTCATTCTAGGTGACTTATTTCTTGAATTTTTTTAGTATTCTTTCAACATTAATGAATGAATACTTTATTGCACTTTTTCTTTGTACACTGGCGAGCTTAAAGCTATAAAGCATTTTCTTCCAGAGAACCAGCGGTATTGTTGTCAATCAAATAGTTTTGTAGGTAGTGCATATACAGAGGTCAAATATATACATAAATAAAATAAATAAATAATAACATAAATATTAGTACATACACGATAAAACATATATACAGACTTACATACAAATATGGTATACAATAAACAAAGATAATATATATACATACATACACAGAAAAAATTAATTATAAATACAACCTGTAAAATCACAGACACTCTACCTCGTGTTACTCAAATAAATAGCGGTGTAGTTGGATTATGAAGTTATGGATCGTTTCAATATCTTGAAGTCGAACATACATGGTGCAATTTATTTCTTACGATTAAAGACACTTCACAGATTCGATGCGCTATTGAAACAAAGCTAATCACAAGCTTAGCGTAATCTATACTAATAATATTATAAAGAGGTAAAGTTTATGAGTTTGTGACGTTGTAGGAGGTAAACACAGGAACTACTGGTCCGATTTGAAAAATTCTTTCAGTGCTATATAGTTCATTTATCGAGGAAGGTTATAGGCTATATATCATCACGCTAAGACATATAGGAGCAAAGCACCAATGAAGAATATTTCAAAATCCCCCGATTTTTTCCTTTTGAGAGCTTCCGCTGTGTATTAGCGTTAGCCCAAACTATTCTACGCGGACGAAGTCGATAAATTCGAAGCCTAAGATTGCGCTGAGTAACGAAGTTTAAACTGAACTAGGAATAAGATAAGGATAATAGAGTGTACTCAGTACAATCTATAGAATTTACCCTTAGATTCTAAAGGAATTGATTCTTATTCAGTTTGCATGATTTGACATAAACAAACTAATAAACATCTCGAAAAAACAAATTAATAAAAGGTTGTAAATATTATAATAGTTTATGTCACCGAGTGACGCTTGTTAAAAAGTCACGAGATATTTTTGTTCTGATTTACTCTGTTCTAGTATATTTATTTTTCTATATCGCTTATTAACGCCCCACCGTAGAGAATGCGGAGTCGACACGGAAAAATTGCATTTTGCTTTTCTCTCGCTGCGAACCAGAACGAATCGGCTTGTCAAATAGAAGCGAGTGGAATATTTTTCTCAAATAGCCACTACTATTTACACACGAACAAGCGAGCCGGTTTCGCTTCATTATCAAGGAAAGGCCATTCGAGTAGCTTTGAGTTTTATTATTTAGTTGTCAGATCATGTTCACAAAGTTTTTTTTAATTTACGTAACCGTAAAACATCTTTGGAATAAAGTGAAGATCGAGATTTTATCGAAGCTTTCCTAATGGAGGACACGTCGTTATCGTCTTCTCACAGAATGCTTGAGCATTCTCGAATTGATATTGGCTAGTATTATGTAGAATAAGCATATTGCAAATATCGCGATAATAGTTCCCAAATTGTGACGTCACACTAAAATAGAGAATTTTCTCTCTAGTGTAACATATAAATGTAGATCCACAATTTCTCCTGAGAGTAAAAATGGTTTTGTTATGTTATGGGAACTACGTGTATTTGTTTCAAAATAACAAAAATATTGTTTATTCAACATAGGCCCTAAGAAGCTACTTATGAATCTTAAGATACTACAAGAACCTGGGGTGTAAGGGGTGTCGAATAACATCATAAGACTTGAGACACCCAAGCCCACCTCACCTGCACTGCTGCCTGCTGAATAACGAATGAGGCGATGGCGAAAGCGGGGCGGTAAGGTTTTACAGACTGACTGGGTCGCAACCACCATGTACATGGCGAAAAAGCCCGTCATAGTGATTCCCTTCTGCGGGTCGCATTTCGGAATCAGCCTGCGCATATTCAGCCTTTCGCAGGCCGACATGACAGCGTAGACCGGCGATGGATACTGTGTCACTCGGTGGTCGCCATTGTTTTTGGATTATACTGTGTTTACCCTCAGGCACAGTGCAATCATTTTGCCGTGTTAAAATAAAAAAAACGCGTGTCATACGCGTGTTTTACAAAATACTATTTAGTTTTCAAAGATCGGTCATTTTTGAATTAACTCCGGTTATACAATTAGACAGCTAAATAAAAAAAATTACACCACGCCGAAGCCTATCACAAAATTTGAAAAAAAAAGTGTACACGCAGAACTAGATTATTCGATTAATTATCAAAGATAATCCTTATTTTACCAAATTTGGAAATAAAATGTGTGATATATATATATATATTCAATTATGAGAACTGTAGATGCAAATAGAGGAAAATGATAAGGTACGTTTTTTTTTTAATTGGTTCGGCAAAATGGGTGCTCTGTATCTGAGGAAAAGTACAGTACAGTCTATAAATAACGGCGACTGTCAGTGTTAAATAGCAATGGCAGCCATCGCTATCATGCCGATCTGCAAAAGTGCTTCTTCACGCCTCGTTTCAAGGACCCCATTTCATAAGAGGAAGGGAACACACTGGCTGGGAGACGATTCCACAACTTCACAGTACGACAAAAATAAGAGCTTTGAACGTTATTGATGTAGTATTTTTATTTTATAGAAAGACAAGACAACGTCAGATTTTTATAGACGAATTTAAAAAAGAAATATTAATAAATAATACAATAAATAAAGTCGGTTGCTATAGGCTTGAACAAGCTTTCATAATCCATATAATCGTGGTTTTAATAAAACAGTTGTCGAAGGCGCACCCTCTGAATATTACACTAAACGGCTCTTGTCACGTAAACTAAATGAGGGTAGACAAAAGGATTGTGAACGAACAAAGCATAATAACAAAAGATTTTTGTTGAAAAAGCGTTTATTTTTTCCATACCTTTTCTAGTAATCAAGATCCATGTTTAAAGCGATTACAAGTACGCAACGTACCTTTCTAGTTTAATATTTATATCTATACTAATATTATAAAGAGGTAAAGTTTGAGAGTTTGTGACGTTGTAGGCGGTAATCTCAGGAACTACTGGTCCGATTGGAAAAAATCTTTTAGTGTTATATAGCTCATTTATCTAGGAAGGTTATAGGTTATATATCAGCACGCTAAGACCAATAGGAGCGGAACAACAATGAAGAATGTTTCAAAATCCTTCTTTTTCCCTCTTGAGAGATTCCGCTGTGTGTTAGCGTTAGCCCAAAGTAACTATTCCACGCGAACGAAGTCGCGAGCAGAGGCTAGTCTTCTATAATATTAAACCACGTCCATTAGCATGACATTTTTTTTTACTTGGAGGAATAATTATTTTTCCTCAATACTTTATTATTGTACGCAATTTTTTCAGAGACTGTACGATAAAGTTATATGACCCTTTTTTAATGTAATCTAAAAATTACGCATTCGAAACCGCGCTTGCGAACAAAGTTGCGGTTGCGGACACCTAATGCGCGGACAGCCTAAGTGTAATAACGACTTTTAATCTGAGCTCTAATTTATAAGATCTTACCTTTAATAGGCGGTAATTTGACGAGTTCTTGATTGTGGTTCTGTACGTTGAACCTACTGGAGCTGTGCCTGCGTGGCTGTCCGTTCCATCCGGGAGGGCGGGGCCCGTCTGCAGCTCGGGGGACTATCGGAGCCGGGGGCGGGGGGCCTGTGGCTAATGACGATAACTGCTTCTCCGGACGACTCTGTTGACAACGGAATGGGACCATTATACATCTATGGATGCACATCTAAATATATAAAAATCCAGTGTCATGATATTTGTCCACGATGAACTAAGGTAACACTCAACCGATATTCATGAAATTTAGCTCAACTTAAGAAATAGGATAATTTATATTACAATTAATAGCCTCAATATTTTTAAATTACAAATAAGATGATTGTCAATATTGATTATTGTTGTTATTTGTAAATTTCATCAATCTCGAACAGATGGCGCTTTAAATTAGTTTGTTGATAGAGAACTGTGAGACCAACTAGTATGGATATCTCAAAAATGGTGCCTCGTTTCGATTTTGAATTTCTTTTTAAACTCCAGTTTATTTTATGGTGTACGTGTTTTATTAAATTTAACATGTAATAAATAATAATTGAACCATAGTAGCGCCTGGCCGGGTCAGCTAGTACCTCTATATAATAGTAATACATTAAAGTTAGAGTAATAACATAATACAGTTAATTCTTATATTGAACAGTCCGCGTTCGAGATTCTACCCCTTTGAAGATCTATATCTTGTCTCTGCTATTTAATCGTAGGCCTTGTCTATTCTTATCACATTTGACTTTGTAGGAACGATAGGAGCCTGTCCAGATGAAGCGATTTACGCGCGAATGGGCTCACGCGCTTCTAAATATATTGCGTCCAGATATCGCGTTTTACGCGCGTTTCTATGCTAGGAAACGTCGCATACGTCGTACGGATAGACGACTGACGACTATGTCCACTCGCCACCGACTCGCGCGTATTACGGGACGCAATAATGAGCCCTGAGCATCTCGAGGCGCGCGGCGCTCGCGCGTACCACGCGCGAGTCGAGTCTCGCTCGTTGCACGCGTTTTACGCGCGAGTCAGGAAACGCGCCGCACCATCTGGACGGGATATATGTAGAGCTCAAGTATCTCGGGTACGCGCAAGTGACTACGCGCGTGTCGACACGCGCGTAAAACGCCTCATCTGGACAGGCTCTAACTCAGCAGCAGCGTGTTTGAATACGGTGTCGATCTATGCTGGTTCGTAGCCTACAAAAAGGCTTGAGCATTCGGTGAAGCAAATAGTCGCAATGAAAAAGAAACATACCACGGTAGTAGGCCTTTTCCTATCTATACTTCTATACTAATATTATAAAGCGGAAGAGTTTGTCTGCTTGAACGCGCTAATTTTATTTCTTTTAAATTTTTTCAGTGTTATATTACGTCTATCGAGAAAGGCTCTATCTATACTAATATTATAAAGCTGAAGAGTTTGTTTGCTTGATTTTAATTTTATTTCTTTTAATTTTTTTCTGTGTTAGATAGCTCATCTATCGAGAAAATTTATATGCTATATATCATCACGTTAAAAGGAATAGGAACGGAGCACTAATGAAGAATGTTTCAAAATCGTTTTTTTTTTCTCCTTTTGAGAGCTTTCGCTGCGAGTTAGCGTTAGCCCAAAATAACTATTCCACACGGACGAAGACGCAGGCAGAAGCTAGTATATAATATAGGTAAATACTTCCAGTGGAAAATTTGTCTCTTAGCACCTGTAGGTGTGTTCCGGCAGCTGCACTTAACAATTAGTTTTCTATTAGTATGTTAGGATTTTGACCCACATTATTACTTAGCTGAGATTGTGTGACCCACATTCTTACTTAGCTGAGATTATGTGACCCACATTCTTACTTAGCTGAGATTGTGTGACCCACATTATTACTTACCTGGATTGTGGTCAAATGCTTAAACTTATAAATAAAATACTTTAACCCTATTCTATTATTATTAAATATTATTATTCATTTCTATTCATCTATATTGGTATTCGGTTAAAGATCAAGGTCAAATAAATATTACATAATTGTGATAAGATGACTCGATTAATTTATGATCGCTTTTTATTATATTATTTAGTATTTTTATGTTGGCGTTATATAATATGACGCAATATTTGACTGCAATAAATTCAAGGCTTAAATACTTCCTCGTATTTAAAACGCATAAAATTACGACTAAGACTATTCACCTAGTATCATTAAGTAATCTATATAAAAAAAAATAGTCAACTAAATTTTTCTAAACCGCTGACAACGTATATGCAAAATATTAAATTTTATTCAATATTTATAGTTAAATTTTATTTTATATTAAAGATAATCGGTTCAGTAGTTATGGCATGTAAGCGTAATAAGCTTTGCATGTTGGTATCTCTACCATGTCCTCCTAGCTAGTAGCTACCACGCTCAAGTCTAAAATCTGTCGCAAAGCGTCCGTTGGTGTATTTTTGACCGCCTCGCTATTTAACATCAGATAAGATCGTAATCAAGCGTCAAACCTTATACGGTGTTATTACAAACACGTATTGAACCCTGGCTTTAAAAAGATCTCGTATTAAATGCACCGCGGACGCTGAATGTTCGCCATCTTGCTCGTTTGTCTCACTTGTGTTACGTTAGGTTAGACTTGTAGAAAAAGATAACGCGTGCTTGCCTCGGGCGAGCGCGGTGCATTTATTACGAAACCTTATTAAACTAAGTATTTAATACGTATTTAACTTTTTTGTAATACAACGGATAAAGTATATATAAAAAAACTCAAGACAAAAAAATCATAACCTATAAAAAATGTAATACCGTGTACGCGGGGGAAGCCCCATCAAACACGATTATTTCTTTAACATAGAGTGAGGTAGGTTTACGTCATCATGTAAACACGTCCTATGTCTGAAGAAGAATAACAAAATTGTTACAGCATTATCCAAACGTATCAAGATAACAACTAGTAATAATAAATGGGAGGAGAGAGTGAATTGGCCTGAATTAGAACAACCCGCTTTAATTAGGAGAAATGTTGTTTACCGACGCCGAGACCAACAAAATCAATAACAGAGGCATAACAGACATACTTCTTTTATATACAAAAGTTAGGCAGTAATATTTGAAATCATTATAATCACAGACTGAGAACAACAGACACCGAAGATATTTGAGAATCTACCAATTTAGCCACCTTTTTGGTCATCAATGCTTTTAGTTAACCACTGGACTATCCAAAACCGTAACGGTGTTATTACAAAAAAGTTAAATACGTATTGAACCCTGGCTTTAAAAATGTCTCATATTAAATGCACCGCGGTCACTGAATGTTCGCCATCTTGCTCTTTTGTCTCGTTTTGGTTACGTTAGATTAGACTTGTGAAAAAGAATAACTTGCCTCGGGCGAGCGCGGTGCATTTATTAGGAAACTTTTTTAAAGCGAGTATTTAATACGTATTTAACTTTTTTGTAATAACACGGTAAAGGTCCAAGTTCCGTCAAACTAATGTAGACTTTTTTTGATGCGCTAGTCAACAGACTGTTGGCTGTATGAGTTTAAAAAAAAAGGGTTTATTAAAAAATTTGAAAAACTTGAATTATATATAATTATATATATTTTTTAAATGCTACTAGATATTTAAAAAGCATGATCCGTTATTCTGAGATCTTGGTCATAAGAAATCAACCAAGGGGTTAATTGATTATGAATAAACACCTTCTATGTTAATATATCCTAGCTGTTTTTGCAATATCTATTTTTCGATTCGATAGAATCTTTCCCATTTTTACGTTTATTTTATTTTACAAAGTATATTTAAACCACAACGAAGCGTCAGCTACTTTTATATATGTTAAATATAAATATATAATCATAATATTTGTACATGAAGAACTGAGAACTTCATAAAAGTTGCCATTCATGTATAATTTGGTCCAGCATGAGAGATAAGATAATTTATATTTCGATTATTGGCCTCAATATTTTTGAATACAAATTGAATGATTGTCAATGTTGACTATTGTTATTAATTATAAGTTCCATCAGCCTCGAATAGATGGCGCTTTAAAATTGTTGACAAAACTGTAAGACCAATTGTTATGGCATCACGTTTTAATTTTGAATTTGTTTTTAAGCTCCAGTTTATTTTATGGTGTACGTGTTTTATTCAAATCAACATGTAATAATAACTGGGCCACAGCAACGCGTGGCCGAGTCAGCTAATAGTTACTCTTACGACCAACTGATATGGTACAACATGAGTGAATTTTAGACATAAAGCAAAGCAAATCCAAGTTAAACATTCGTTTCACATATAAGTCTTAAATAAATACAATACAAAGATACATAACAACTATGTAAATGCTCTAATATATAGCATAATTATTTATAGACACGAACCACATTAAAACATCTCGATCTACTGACACTCCCATCAAAACGGCAACACGGCTCCTCGGAGAAATGAGATTGGGTCGGTCGTGTAGCGGCATGGGCTATCAACCCAACTCGAACGAATCACGGTTAATGTTACAACGGAGATCCATTCACATCTAATGGGAAGCTATTTATACATAAATATTGCACATCTCCCCATAGTTGCAATATGTATATCGAAAAAAATAATTATAAAGATCATAGACTGTCTTATCGATCATCGTGTTTAAGGTGAAAAAGCATATCAATAAAGGGCACATCCTAATTATTTAAACTAGGTATACATTTTAAATGTTATAGTAAATCAATAAAGTAATGTTATCAATATTACAATTCTGGAAAAAGATTTTTTAAGTAAGACTTCTTTAGGCGCGACTAGGTGGTAACTGGGCGATTATGTAACGGAAGTCCGTTACGGCAATATGGCGTACACGTTTCTGTGCCATCCGGTTTTTAAATATTTTTGATTTTGTCAATAAATAGTTAATAAACGAATCAATCAAAAATTTTACAATAAATAAATAATTTATTTAAAATATTAAATTGAATAATAATAAAAATCATACAATAGATTTACTTATGTATATATGGACGCACGACCGTGCTGCCATCTGGTTTCAATGTAAGTAACAAATTAAATCAAAGCTCCATTATTTGTAGTGACATCTATCAGCTAATTCGGAACTTAAATAACAAGTTTTACTTCAATCGCGCGTGACGGTTACACGCACTTTTTTATCTCTATGGTGGAAGTTCGATCACTGGACATTGTCCAGTGGACAATCGCTCGTTTATATAAATTGCCGGTGTGTTTACGACGAACACACGTGTTTGTAATCCTGCTCATTCTAAACGGCTTGACAGGTTTTGATGACTTTTAGTACTTAAGGGGAAACCTGGAATTTTCTTATAGATTTATAGGTCAGGTATTTTTTATATTGCCTAATTGCTTAATTACATTATAGGCACAGTAGTTACGAGTATACTGTTTTGTCAGAGATCGATTAACTCCGAAACGGTTCAGCCGATCGCCATGAAGATTAGTACATCTAAATGCTTTTTAACGGAAAGACATTAGGTGACGGTGTTTCTCATCATGTTCCGTACGACTCGACTAATTATGAAATTATGTACACGTTTATATTCCAATAAGGAAAATATTAACACTATATATTTTGCTATAACTCAAGTATTTATTACAACCAACAATAATTACAACAGATAATGACAAACGCGTGCGAAGAGACGGGCACAGCTGGTTACTTATATTTATTATTCACCGCTAAACCAAAGTACTAACCGACCCCGTAATTAAGTATTTTGGGAGAGTAAAGCGATACGAGACATCGTTAATAGTGGTGATATAGCAATTATTATAACGTTAATTTGAAAGATAATTTTATAAACGATAAACCTGTTATAACTGTAACGTATTAAAAATCAAATACTGAGAATATCGTTTATGATAACCATGAAAGATATAACGTACAACGATTGGTTGAATATAATATAATGTCAATTTCGTAGACGAAAACGAACTACATTAATCTGTTTTCCATTGGTTAAACAGTTGCGATCTTATTACAAAAACAAAAATGAATACGGCTATAACACGAGTTTTACTAAGCAACCGCAAATGAACCAAACAATGAAAGCCTTCTTGACATTTCTGCAATGAAGGATCAGGCCGATGACAAGTATTTTTGTTCTCTAAACTTGTTGTTTTCGCAAAGAGATCATTTGGAATTGGTAATATAAAGGGTGAGAGGGGTGATCGCGATTTGATACGATTCAGTGCACTCATTCCTTTGACGTGTTGCATGAACCTAATATAAAGTCACCAAGATTTGTTAGACCTGATATAGATACCAGTTAGAGAGTCGTGGTTATTTGAAATTGATCAATCAAGTAATTAAAGATAATCAAAAAAGTATAGAAATGAGACTGTTACATTTTTTTTTAATTCGCATATGTACCTAATAGTCAAGTTTTCCGTAACTCGTTGAATTTGATAAATTTATACTAAGCTTGAGCCTATAAATTTAAATTATGGACTTAAGGCTGTGATAAGTTTGAGTACCCTCTATATATTTGCCCATAAAGCTTATAGCTATAAGTTTCTGTCAGAAATTTGATTAAACATGCCGTGTTTTTTTTTAATTCATAAAATTGATTTAAGTCCTTTTCTTTTTACGCTACGTGATATCTGGATACTTTGTGAAAATAACACCAACTGTGAATGCCTAGCTGCACTAATATATCTATCGAAATACAAATCAACAGGATACCCTTCAGTTTTAATTATAAATAAAAAAAATATTAAAAACTTAATCGATCGATCTACCTATTAACAAGAACAATGGCCATGAATGCATAAATTTTACTTATAATATTTTTTTTTATCAATATAGATTACACTTATCCAGGCTTTAATGTATATACTGCAAAGATCACGTAAATATTTACAACAGTCGTATAAATTCATACGTAGTGTTATTACAAAAAAGTTAAATACGTATTGAACCCTGGCTTTAAAAATGTCTCATATTAAATGCACCGCGGTCACTGAATGTTCGCCATCTTGCTCTTTTGTCTCGTTTTGGTTACGTTAGATTAGACTTGTGAAAAAGAATAACTTGCCTCGGGCGAGCGCGGTGCATTTATTAGGAAACTTTTTTAAAGCGAGTATTTAATACGTATTTAACTTTTTTGTAATAACACGGTAAAGGTCCAAGTTCCGTCAAACTAATGTAGACTTTTTTTGATGCGCTAGTCAACAGACTGTTGGCTGTATGAGTTTAAAAAAAAAGGGTTTATTAAAAAATTTGAAAAACTTGAATTATATATAATTATATATATTTTTTAAATGCTACTAGATATTTAAAAAGCATGATCCGTTATTCTGAGATCTTGGTCATAAGAAATCAACCAAGGGGTTAATTGATTATGAATAAACACCTTCTATGTTAATATATCCTAGCTGTTTTTGCAATATCTATTTTTCGATTCGATAGAATCTTTCCCATTTTTTACGTTTATTTTATTTTACAAAGTATATTTAAACCACAACGAAGCGTCAGCTACTTTTATATATGTTAAATATAAATATATAATCATAATATTTGTACATGAAGAACTGAGAACTTCATAAAAGTTGCCATTCATGTATAATTTGGTCCAGCATGAGAGATAAGATAATTTATATTTCGATTATTGGCCTCAATATTTTTGAATACAAATTGAATGATTGTCAATGTTGACTATTGTTATTAATTATAAGTTCCATCAGCCTCGAATAGATGGCGCTTTAAAATTGTTGACAAAACTGTAAGACCAATTGTTATGGCATCACGTTTTAATTTTGAATTTGTTTTTAAGCTCCAGTTTATTTTATGGTGTACGTGTTTTATTCAAATCAACATGTAATAATAACTGGGCCACAGCAACGCGTGGCCGAGTCAGCTAATAGTTACTCTTACGACCAACTGATATGGTACAACATGAGTGAATTTTAGACATAAAGCAAAGCAAATCCAAGTTAAACATTCGTTTCACATATAAGTCTTAAATAAATACAATACAAAGATACATAACAACTATGTAAATGCTCTAATATATAGCATAATTATTTATAGACACGAACCACATTAAAACATCTCGATCTACTGACACTCCCATCAAAACGGCAACACGGCTCCTCGGAGAAATGAGATTGGGTCGGTCGTGTAGCGGCATGGGCTATCAACCCAACTCGAACGAATCACGGTTAATGTTACAACGGAGATCCATTCACATCTAATGGGAAGCTATTTATACATAAATATTGCACATCTCCCCATAGTTGCAATATGTATATCGAAAAAAATTATTATAAAGATCATAGACTGTCTTCGATCATCGTGTTTAAGGTGAAAAAGCATATCAATAAAGGGCACATCCTAATTATTTAAACTAGGTATACATTTTAAATGTTATAGTAAATCAATAAAGTAATGTTATCAATATTACAATTCTGGAAAAAGATTTTTTAAGTAAGACTTCTTTAGGCGCGACTAGGTGGTAACTGGGCGATTATGTAACGGAAGTCCGTTACGGCAATATGGCGTACACGTTTCTGTGCCATCCGGTTTTTAAATATTTTTGATTTTGTCAATAAATAGTTAATAAACGAATCAATCAAAAATTTTACAATAAATAAATAATTTATTTAAAATATTAAATTGAATAATAATAAAAATCATACAATAGATTTACTTATGTATATATGGACGCACGACCGTGCTGCCATCTGGTTTCAATGTAAGTAACAAATTAAATCAAAGCTCCATTATTTGTAGTGACATCTATCAGCTAATTCGGAACTTAAATAACAAGTTTTACTTCAATCGCGCGTGACGGTTACACGCACTTTTTTATCTCTATGGTGGAAGTTCGATCACTGGACATTGTCCAGTGGACAATCGCTCGTTTATATAAATTGCCGGTGTGTTTACGACGAACACACGTGTTTGTAATCCTGCTCATTCTAAACGGCTTGACAGGTTTTGATGACTTTTAGTACTTAAGGGGAAACCTGGAATTTTCTTATAGATTTATAGGTCAGGTATTTTTTATATTGCCTAATTGCTTAATTACATTATAGGCACAGTAGTTACGAGTATACTGTTTTGTCAGAGATCGATTAACTCCGAAACGGTTCAGCCGATCGCCATGAAGATTAGTACATCTAAATGCTTTTTAACGGAAAGACATTAGGTGACGGTGTTTCTCATCATGTTCCGTACGACTCGACTAATTATGAAATTATGTACACGTTTATATTCCAATAAGGAAAATATTAACACTATATATTTTGCTATAACTCAAGTATTTATTACAACCAACAATAATTACAACAGATAATGACAAACGCGTGCGAAGAGACGGGCACAGCTGGTTACTTATATTTATTATTCACCGCTAAACCAAAGTACTAACCGACCCCGTAATTAAGTATTTTGGGAGAGTAAAGCGATACGAGACATCGTTAATAGTGGTGATATAGCAATTATTCGCAGGTGTGCGGCGCAGGTGTGCGACGCAGGTGTGCGGCCCGTAATTAAGTATTTTGCGAGAGTAAAGCGATACGAGACATCGTTAATAGTGGTGATATAGCAATTATTATAACGTTAATTTGAAAGATAATTTTATAAACGATAAACCTGTTATAACTGTAACGTATTAAAAATCAAATACTGAGAATATCGTTTATGATAACCATGAAAGATATAACGTACAACGATTGGTTGAATATAATATAATGTCAATTTCGTAGACGAAAACGAACTACATTAATCCGTTTTCCATTGGTTAAACAGTTGCGATCTTATTACAAAAACAAAAATGAATACGGCTTAACACGAGTTTTACTAAGCAGTGCCTAAACTTTTAAATCTAGTTGAAGTCATGTTTAAAATACTTTATTACAAAAGCGTGTCCAAGTGGTCTCTAGCTAAACATCTAATTTAAGTTTTTTATGCAACTCTGAATAATACTCGTTCAATTCGATCTCATCAGTCAAAAAAGTTCCATTACTTAGACAGGTGTTAGACAATATTTAAATATTAATAACAACGATAACATAAGAACTGCCACCTTAGACAAGGCATAGAGAATATTTAAATTTTAATAATGTCCACCTGTAAACAAGGGTAATGTAGGAGCTTCGGATCACTAGTAGAACATTCCAGACTAACACGGACAGCGTAATGATAAAACTCGGAGTGCGTAAAATAGACTGTTTATTAAAATTATTATAATAGGTATATATAGAGACACGCGACATTACATTTATTTGTTCAATTGTTTGAACGACATTCTATTTATAATATTTACAAAAGTTTCAGCCAGCCTGCCAAAGAGGATGACATTCTCGGTAGCTACAGTAACACTAATTTGTGATCAAACTTTTTTAAGTAAGAGTAGAGCGTATTTTATACCGTTTTTGTAATAGCACGGTTGGTTTTTATAACTCGTAGATTTCAGCGGTTATTGCGAAATGCAATTTTGTTATAGCTTTAGCAATGATTAGTTATCATATTTCGTAGCTATTCCGATTAACAGCATAATATCATTAGTCGCATTTATTCAGAACAGTGCGTTTCTTATGTCGTTATAATTATATCAACTTCAATCACGAGCAAAATAAAATTCACATTTCGCACTTAGGGGTGTAAGGGGTGTCAAATAACATCATAAGACTTGAGACACCCAAGCCAACCTCACCTGCACGTGGTGCACCCTGCTGGATAACGAACGAGGCAATGGCGAAAGCGGGGTGGTAGGGTTTTACAGCCTGACTGGGTCGCAACCACCATGTATATATGGCGAAAAAGCCCGTCATAGTGATTCGCTTCCGCGGGTCGCGTTTCGGGATCAGCCTGTGCATATCCAGTTATTCGCAGGCCGGCATGGCGGCGGCGACCAGCGATGGATAGTGTGTCACTCGGTGGTCGCCGTTGTTTTTGGACTGTACTGTGCTTACCATCAGGCATAGTGCAGTCACTTTGCCGAGCTACAATAAAAAAAAAAAAAAATAGCGTGCTAAGTAAATACATAATAATTCTTTTTTAATCGCTGAATATCGGTTTCAGAAAGAAAATTTAGAATACGTATCAGTTGTAATGTGAACTAAAACGTATACTCTCTCTCGTTCTTTTATACTACTCCAATATCTGCGTGTATTACTCACAATGATTTGTTTATGGTCACAATAAATGCAAGTATGGGAAGACCTTATCGCCGCGCGTTACGAGCTATCAGGTTGCGCGACGACAGACGAAGAACGATAACAAAGCAGTTTTTACACACATCAAAGGAGTTTGGCGGACACGAATAATAATAATAGGTGAGGTAGGTAAACACTGTGTCGGGTAGAATGTTAAAACATCGGTTCTCTATTTTTTCTTTTTTTTTTCGAACTGACTACGCTATTGACCAAGCAAGGTCTTAACAGCTTCACCGGACTACGTACTACACATCGGTTCTCGTCCTATCACCGAAGTTAAGCAACGGCGGGCGCGGTCGGTTGGAAGGGTGACCGACCGCCTGGGAACACCGTGTGATGTTGGCTTTTTGTTGTATTTTTTAAATTAAAATGTTTCCTGAAATACTCATGTCTTTATGACACACCCTGTTTTCTTTATTCATATAATAAAATTATTGAAAAAAAAACGCTGACGACGTTATGGGTCTATCAGCGAATCAACGAATCTCAATAATTATTTATTCAATGTGTAGTAATAACGGGGGATGGTAAATGCATTATTTGTTGTTATAATAATGATGACCTCTAAATGTGAAAATAACTTTGAAACTAACTATCAATTAAAGACTACGCGCCCGACGAAATATTCTCCTATACTTTAAGATAGGAACCATACATATCTGGAACAGATTGCACCCATTACTCGTAATGAGTTTATTTTTAGAGAAATATAGCACGTTGGAAATCCCAATTCAAATGCCAAGGTTTATTGAAACTGATTGAAGTGAGGCGGTCTCATTTATATTCGATTGTGTAAAATATTAGTGCCATCGTTTCCTATTAGTTAACTGTCAAAATATTAACCTACTATTAAAACTATTACTTGCTGAAACGTGGAAGGATTATATATAAAAGATTACAATAGCGGCAAACCATGATGGCCGTTTTGGCAGATACAATAATGACGTGAAATGTCAATTTATTTACGGAAAACATATAATCAAATGTTACTTGGTTTTGCATTAGGCATTACAATATATAGTTATACATATAAGTATAGAATACAAAATTATAATTTCAATTTTTTATAATATAAATGCAAAATAGTACTTTATATAAGTACACTAATAATTAATATTGATTAATGATAAACTATTAAAGATTAAGTCAAGCGGCGTTTTTGTTTAATTATTAAAAATGTGAAAAGATTTGTACGCGGGGCTATAATATATAGTTAGATAGATATTATAGTATATAGTTATACATATATATCAGTATCAGTATACTTAATTGAATTTTGTGTCTTCAAATCCGATTAATGTTAGGACTAACTGTACGTCGCTATTGAAAATAAAGAACATCAATTTGTTCCTACAACCGTACTCTATAATTTATACGAAACTTCATGAGCGGACAAACGTCAAGACGGCTATCATAGCGTGCCGCTATTATAATTTCCGAGTTTATTTAGATAAGTGTTAACTCTGATAATATTTTTTTAAGTTTTACAACGAAGCTCGTCATGCAGGCTGTAAGGTACTTGACTAAAATGTTTAACTAACTCGTGTATGGATTCGTTTCAATAGCGCGTCGAGTGTGTAGAATGTCTTTAATTGTAAAAAAATTAAGCCACGCATGTTGATAGAATATACGAAAATGAAGAAAATAAGTCAACCGCAAATGAACCAAACAATGAAAGCCTTCTTGACATTTCTGCAATGAAGGATCAGGCCGATGACAATCAAGTATTTTTGTTCTCTAAACTTGTTGTTTTGGCAAAGAGATCATTTGGAATTGGTAAAATAAAGGGTGAGAGGGGTGATCGCGATTTGATACGATTCAGTGCACTCATTCCTTTGACGTGTTGCATGAACCTAATATAAAGTCACCAAGATTTGTTAGACCTGATATAGATACCAGTTAGAGAGTCGTGGTTATTTGAAATTGATCAATCAAGTAATTAAAGATAATCAAAAAAGTATAGAAATGAGACTGTTACATTTTTTTTTAATTCGCATATGTACCTAATAGTCAAGTTTTCCGTAACTCGTTGAATTTGATAAATTTATACTAAGCTTGAGCCTATAAATTTAAATTATGGACTTAAGGCTGTGATAAGTTTGAGTACCCTCTATATATTTGCCCATAAAGCTTATAGCTATAAGTTTCTGTCAGAAATTTGATTAAACATGCCGTGTTTTTTTTTAATTCATAAAATTGATTTAAGTCCTTTTCTTTTTACGCTACGTGATATCTGGATACTTTGTGAAAATAACACCAACTGTGAATGCCTAGCTGCACTAATATATCTATCGAAATACAAATCAACAGGATACCCTTCAGTTTTAATTATAAATAAAAAAAATATTAAAAACTTAATCGATCGATCTACCTATTAACAAGAACAATGGCCATGAATGCATAAATTTTACTTATAATATTTTTTTTTATCAATATAGATTACACTTATCCAGGCTTTAATGTATATACTGCAAAGATCACGTAAATATTTACAACAGTCGTATAAATTCATACGTATTACGCAAGGATTCCTTACAACAAAGCCAATAAACAAATTAACGCGAGCATTCGTAACCTTCAACTATTGAATTTTGTTATGGAATTACATATATAATAACATGTTATGTAAAGCTAATATTAGTATATCTTATTCAATTAGTATAACAGTATTACAGTACACGTAATTTGTAATATATTTATACAAAAGTACACAAATAATGATTCATCGGCCGTGGGAATCAAAAAGATTGCGGTTCTAAAAAAGGCCCGTCTCGCAAGTTGTCGAATCGTTCGAATAATGACGTCAAACCGGCAGACACTTCTAACCCCTCCTTCATTCGAAGGTATATAAAGCGCGCCACGGTGAATCAGAGTAGATTTCTACTTTGCACAACAGAGTGAATACGAAGAGAGAACAAAGGAAGAGAACCGCGAGGGAACTGCAACTACAAGAGTATGTGGTTTAGTGTGATTGTTTTGCAATTGTGTGTTACTCTATTTGATTCTTTAATCTGTACAAGTACAAAATAATTTTTTTTCTGACGCAAACGACTTTAAATTTACCGACGGCCGTAATATTACGATCGTTCTGCTAAACAGATACTTTTTGCGCTGGTACTGACGTTACTAATAGTTCAAACTCGTGCCTGTTCTTCAGAACAGAAAGCTCTGTCAATCCTAGACCCGTTCAGCCAACAGGGTTAGTTAATTACAGATAATATTATTTACGATACGATATTATTTAGCTATGGTCCCTTCAGTATACATTTTAATCTATTAGTATAATTCTGATCATAATTCAATATAAAGAAAATAGTTTATCATTGAAAAATTTCTTTAAAACTTTTGGTCCACAGTTATACAGATCGTACCAGCGAATTTATTAATAGATGATGTACATATAATTTTCGTGATTACAGAATTTACTACAATTATGCGGTTCAATGTCGACCTAGTTTTGTATATATCTTTTGGTTGACCTTACACGTGAAACAACGTAGGGTTGACACATTCCGCTTTGTTTTTAACCTATGACATATTTACATTATTTTATACAAAAATTGTTTGGAATATAGTTCTTAACATTTACTAATTACTTCGTTGGTATAATCGATTATAGAACGAGAAATTTGTCAGTTATTTTCATTGAAGAACAAATTTAACTTGCCTCTCCACTTTATTGGTCTTGATCAAAGGTAAACCATCTATGTTTTTTTTTTATTTTATTTAAGATCGTTTAGGTCACCTGATCTTAAGTGATCACCACCGTCCATAAACACTAACAACACCAGGGGAGTCGAAAGTGCGTTGCCAGCCTATTTTTGGGAGAAACGGAGTGAGAGGGGAGAAGTGAAGGGAAGGGAGGTGGGCCTCTGGCGTTCTCACTGACCGAACGAAACGCAAGCACTGTTACTTTACGTCGGTTTTCTATGAGAGGGTGGTATTCCCCCAGACGAGCCGACCCATTCATGTTGTAACCAATAATAGCTTCAGTGTGGCTCTACTACTCTAAATAAAGAAATAAAGTAAAAAAAACTATATTTATATTAGACCCATATCTTTACTAAATATCATATCATATACATATCCTGTAAAACACAATATATTGATTGTTTGTTTTAATGTTCTAATATTTAGATAACATCTCTGCTCTACGAGTCAGATTTGAATAACTCTTTTTCTACTTTATAGTCTTTCTCTTGAGAATGATTTTATCATACACCCCGCTATGACTTTTAAGAGAAGAGTTATGTTAATAACCAATTTGCTGAAAATATCAAACACTTACTACTAACGATGTGGTAAGCAGAATGAGCAGATAGATGGCGCTTAAGATAAATATGACGCTTATGTTAATGTCTACGTCCGGTACCGTGACACACCCGAGAGGCGAGACTACAACGCCACCCGGGGAACCACTATTGACCTGCGATACCGCGCTATTGACTCTATCGGGGTGTTACTAATGACCTGGAACGCTATTGGTGGAAGTTATCGGCTGTTCATTATTCATTCCGTAGTGAGACTACATTGGTGGCATATAAAGAGCAAGATGTCGCTGATCTGGACGCACTCCTATGTGGAAGTTATTGTAAGGCGAAGCTCTGGCCAAATGAATAGTGGCAGTATTAACGAAGTGTTTATTGGCAATCCTGAATGCATCGACCCTATACGTGATTAGTGTAACACTTACGTTATCTTACGTATGAAGGACGTGTATAGTTGATTTACTCCCAAACGCGCCATTAAATTATCCACAACAAGAAATTTAAATTCTAACATTTTATTTTTCCATACAAATACTACAAAATTTCAACGAAGCATTAGTAGCAAAGCGATTACGATGCGATAGTTATTTTTAAACGAAAACTACAAACCATAAGATGTTTAATAAAATATTAATATATCCAAAAAGAAGTCTTTTATAATTCTGTATATTGTGACATCCCTAATATGCCTCTCATAGACACGGTGAAAACATTGTGATTTCTAAGATAAACGGTAGGCCGAGCCAAAACATATTCTGTATGATATGGTACATACAGTAAACAGGCATGTTATGTACGATGGTGTTTTGTAGCGAAACACTCGCGGAGGCTATTTGCCAAACGTTGTCTATTTTCGAATAACATTTTTTCTCACAGTGGAGGAACACAGTTTTATTTTTCTTTAGTCAGAAGTAGTTAACACATGAGCCACTTGCAAAACGATAGGCCTCCTTCCAAAGGGCACATTATTAACGATGTATTGCTCTGTTTATTCCTGGAAAATGGAACTAGAGTAAATATTTTTAACAGAAATGCAATTTATCTGTTACTTTTATGTCCTTATTTTTCACTAACGGTGCCCGCGACTCCGTCCGCGTGGAACCTAATGTAAAAAAACAGTGACTAAAAAAATCATCTGAATGCATTAAGTCCAATTACTTATATACTTTTCTCTCGTACTTAAGTCACGTCGTCATTAAAATAACAGGTACCGCGAGCCGGAACAAAAATTGTTTACGTTAACTATCAATGTCGTGGTTACAACTTCTTCAGGCGCGTTAAGCGGCATTTTTGGCAGGAAATAAATTTATATTTTCGCGTCATAACACGTTAGAAAGCATGACCGACCGTATTGCGCTTGCACCAGACTAGCGACGCGTAGTATGGAGCCTGTGTATGGGTAATATTGATATATTGCAACTCATTATACCTTTAATTGATTAATATACTTTATAAAATTTTATATAATTATTGCTCTGAGTGCCAATAGATATGAAAACCACATTAATGTTTATAATTGCAATAAATAAACACTGAAATTGAAATATTGTCATTCACACTACAATTAATATGAAAATTAAAAAGAAAACACAGCCGTTTCATTGTTTTGATTTTCACTTCTGTCGGCAATCCTTATGACTGCCACGCCTTTTTTTTTTTATAAATTACGTTCAATTAAATATTTGTAATATCCATTCAATTAATTTATTTCACTTTGTTCATTTATCACTTAAATAATTTGTCTACTCATACAAACATAGCTTATTATTAAAGAAACCAACACATTTGAACAGACCTCACAATAACTGGCATATGTTTTATTTGCATAAACAATTTACAAACCTGGGTGGTTTAAATCCGTATACGGGCAAACAAACATATTTGAATACAGTGGGGATTATTCAAATATTTTACCAAAAATGGTGAACGGAACGACTAAATAATTAATTGTTTTATTAGATTCTACGCACTCGGAATGCATAATCGGCTTTGAGTGTTTAATATAAGAGTTATTACTTAGTACAGACCTCAACAGGTACTTTAGCCTTAAAATGGGATAATAATATTTAAACCGACTGCGTAGAAAGTTTACGAGTGTATATCTATACAAATAAATAAGTATCTGTAATGGAACTATATAAAAATAGATATTTTTTACATAAGAAAATTAATTCTAGCCTTGAACTTCAAATGTTCCAACACATTTTTCTCACCCGAGACAATTATAAGACAAAAAGAGGATGTGTCGTAAAGACATACGATACAGGTGATACCGCCGTATTACAGGGAAACATTTTAAGTAAAAATATAACACAAAGCTAACGTTATGCAGTATATCTAGGGGGTCACCCATCCAAGTACTGACTGAGTCCGACGTTGCTTAACCTCGGTAAAACATATTTGTAGAATATCATGTTACTTGATCTTTTTTTCGAATTTCTACTTACAGGTTATGAAGATTGGATCAACCCTGACTCCAGTATGGATCCAGGACCAATACCACCAATACTTAGGTCCATATCCTCCCCAGAAGCAATCACACTACCTGAGCCCATCTCACCTCCCACATCTCCTATAGCCCTACAAAACGAAACTTTACCACGACGCCAACCTCAATGACATCAAAGAAAGAGGAAATGTATTAATTAAAGTGCAAAAATATGTTATGCAAAGTGTACCATAATTCAGAATTAAATATAATATCTAACTAGCAGTAACAATATTAATAAACATTAAAATCGACACAACAGCTTATATTATTTTTAACTCTAGAATTAACTCTACCTACACATGAATGAAAAGATTTTGAAAGAATAAAGGATGTTTATTATTATTATGTAAGTGTAATATAATCTAAAATTAAATATAATATACATATAAGTAATATCATCATAAGATGTAACTAAATAGTACCAATAAAAGTTAAAATCAGTATAAATGTTTATATTATTTCTAAAACACAACATGCTATAATTAATTATTTTGGAACACTTTTCGGGTGAATAGTGAAGAGTGCGGTGCTTATTTAAACACATTCACCTATTCTTTAATCTCCTAAAAGTATTTTCAATGAGCATTCTGGCTTTCTTGTGAAGTGAGTTATAATTTGCTTCAGGGCTTCCTTCAACAGCGTCAAGAATGGGTGTCATTAACCACGGCCTCTGTGGGTACCCTGCATCACCTTTAATAATACAAATATTATAATAACTTGTTCATTATCATGGTGTAATTGTTGCATGTATTAGTTCACTGCACTATTTTCCCAAATAAATGCGTCATGTGTGGCTCCTCCATATTTTGCGTTCACATTTAATATGCGGCATTCGCTATCACAGATCTACAACAAAATATTTTATTTTGCTGATTACAAATTCAACGATTGGCATTAAATATATATAATACTATATAGACATCTCGATAAGTTTTGTTAAAACTTACAATCTGTACATTAATAGAATGAAAATGTTTTCTGCAATAGAATAAATGTTCCGTTTCGCGATTCGGTATAATTATATGGAAATGGGACCCATCTATACACCCACATACACCAGGTTTCCCATATTTTCTAAAAAATCAGAAAAAGTAATTAAGAAATCAGTATCGAGAAAACAAGAAGAAAGTAATTCAAATAAATATAATTTGTATGCGCCTTTGTTTTATGACGTTTCTTTCATCTGCAGAAATAGGAAACTTTATAAATGCATTAGTTAGTTCGTTAAGTGCCGCAGTGTCTTGAGTCACAAATCGACTCACACTTGTTTGCCCTAAGTGGTTACCCATTCCCACTAGACGTTGATAAGACCCTGTGGTAAAAAATGAGAGGGCACAAAGAACCTGAAACATAAGTTTTAATATTGTGTGAATATATTAGATATCTATTTATACTGAGTGTACTCGTTAAGTATCATTTTTATATACCTTAAGCTCTAAACTTATTCTTTTACTTGCTCTCAAATTTGTTTTGGAGTATAGTTCTTGGCATAGATATTTGAAAGCTCTTTTGCTAAATCTGTATCGTTTTTTAAATTCCAACTCCAAAACGTTCACAGGATCTTCTGTTTTCCGAAGAAAAACCCGTAGAGTAATACCGCTGCAAACATAATTTAGATAATTAAATTCGTCGTTCGGCGCCTATAATAACAACATACTATTAATTAATAACAACTTTGATACATCATTCATCGATGGATTTAAATAGACGAGTAGTCGTATTAAATCAAATATTGTTGATTGTGAAGTATGTGCAATACGGAAATAAAAGATAAAATAATATTTTTAAATGTTTTCTTAATAACACTATATCTCGTCAAATAAAAAAAACCTTTAAAAAAATACAATTGACGTATAAGAAGATAATAACGTAAGATTCATACAATAATTTTTTAAAATATCGACATATGTTACAAACCTTGATTCCCGTATTCTTCCTCTTTCTCCTTCTACCGAATGTAACACAAAATAATTTAAAGCCATAGAACGTGCTCTATATGTCCTCAGCAAAAACATAATACACTTAGTTTAATAAAAAAAATCATAAAACAACTTGTCGATAGCTCTCTCACTGACAAAATGCCCGTGAGAACACTTACGAGTTTCTCGATAAGTGTTTCTCGCAACGTAACGTCAAAAAAATGTTCAGGCTGCCGACTTCCATACATTTGTGCCATTTACTACGCGCAAATTACGCAGCTCGACACTAATGTTAACTACAAAAATTAAAAAAAAATTATACTCATGAGTACAGAAACGTCTAAAAAACACCAAATAATGAATTTTATAGCCGGGGTTCCCCGTACCATTCTACCGTCGTTTCACCATTAACATAGTCTATGGAACCATCTCTCTCTCTCTCACCGTGTTATTATAATTTTAATAGAGATTTGATTGCAGATCCGTTTCGGCTTCATGTCAGTTATAATGGTTCGTTAGCGTTCCGCCTTTGATCTGTAACTACGTCGGTGGTATAATAGTGGTGGATTTTAAAGATTTTTTCCGACGTGACTATCGAATAATTCTTAACACTTTGCTACTGCCACGTCGCAATCACGTGTTTTTTAGAACGCCACGGATGAATTTTTACAATTGTAAACAGATTTAATAGGAAACGCGTTCTGCAAGAAATTTGAAGATTAGGTTAAAATAATGGTTTCTTGCTGTCGCATTCTACCCGAAATATCAAATCGAGCGCGAGAGATATAAGTGCAAAACCGTGGCTATATGACCAACGTAGCAGTCAAAGTGTTTAGGAAACGCGGTCTGTAATAGATTTGAAAAATAAATTGCTGTCGCACTATATATAATAAGAATGTCAATCTAACGTGTTTGTACTTTTTAGATCTTTGTGGAAAAAATATTGCAGGTGTCTTACACGTTAGATTGACATTCTTATTATATATAGTGCGACAGCAATTTATTTTTCAAATCTATTACAGACCGCGTTTCCTAAACACTTTGACTGCTACGTTGGTCATATAGCCACGGTTTTGCACTTATATCTCTCGCGCTCGATTTGATATTTCGGGTAGAATGCGACAGCAAGAAACCATTATTTTAACCTAATCTTCAAATTTCTTGCAGAACGCGTTTCCTATTAAATCTGTTTACAATTGTAAAAATTCATCCGTGGCGTTCTAAAAAACACGTGATTGCGACGTGGCAGTAGCAAAGTGTTAAGAATTATTCGATAGTCACGTCGGAAAAAATCTTTAAAATCCACCACTATTATACCACCGACGTAGTTACAGATCAAAGGCGGAACGCTAACGAACCATTATAACTGACATGAAGCCGAAACGGATCTGCAATCAAATCTCTATTAAAATTATAATAACACGGTGAGAGAGAGAGAGATGGTTCCATAGACTATGTTAATGGTGAAACGACGGTAGAATGGTACGGGGAACCGTTACGAGCAGATTTTATAATCCACACGTTCTTAATTATATACCCCACTGGCTTTTATCCGTGGTTTCGCTCGCACTCATATAGATTTATCCTATACATCGGGAACAATATTTTTTATATTAAGGTATGAATTATTAGGTTTTTAAGGTATGAATTTGCATTTTATGAGACGAAAATGTGTAACGAAACATAGATAGCTATAAATGCACATGTAGGTTTTAGGTTGTGCGAGAATTGTTAGTATATTCTTAATGTACTCGAAATATGTTCGAAGAGAACGAAAGAGAGAGAGCCGTTTAAATCTATATACCACATTATTTTCTGTTGGATCGTAGTGACTATCGTGCACTATTAGAAATTATTCGTGTTGTGTACTAATAACATTGTAAATTTTTTTTTTCTGGATGAAATGTATATCCTAGGTATAGTTGCTAAATGGAAATGATTAGGTCCAACAACCCTTCAAAACGTTGTGTATATTACATCATGAACAAACGTTATAATTCGCTAAGCTAGGCGATGTCTCTTCACAACTGAGACAATCCTTAGTGACGTACGAGATCTTTTTTTTATGTCATAGGGGCAAACGGACAGGTTGATCACCTGATGTTAAGCGATCACCACCATCCATAGACACTTGTAACACCAGGGTAGTCGCAAGTGCGTTGCCAGCCTGTGATGGGAGGAGGAAGGGAGGTACGCCTCCGGCGCTCTCACTGACCGAACGAAACGCAACAATGCAAGCACTGTTACTTCACGTCGGTTTTCTGTGAGAGGGTGGTACTAGGGTAGATCGGGCATTTATTAGAAAAATTCGAATAATATTCTATGAACGACCAAACTCTAGCTTTATAAACAACCGTCTTACTACTTTAAGGATGCTCAGTCTTCTGCATGATATGCGGTAAAATTCATTAGAATTAACTTTGCATCATGTTAAATGTGCTCACAACACAATAATAAATAGCGATTGTTTAATATTTATTTCTTTAATATGTTACCTTCCATTTTTTGTACGATAAAACTAAACAAAAAGACGACACAACTTCGAGGTCGGCGTAAGACACTGAGTATGATGACTTCCGCTATTATATCTATTATAGAACAAACATATACAATAACTCATTGTATATTAGACGTATGTATTACGTCTTAAAGCACCGGTAGCGTCACTCATACAACAAAATAAAGAATCGCTTCTGCGATTATGCACGTCAAATTACAGACTGTTCGAGAAAAATAAACCAAAAAGGTCACAGGATGCTAAGCCTCGCTTTTACATTAATGTAACAAAGTACAAAGTGATATAAGGTTACTTAAGAGATTAATAGTTACTGCTATTCATACAGAGTTGTAAAAAAATCTAAATCAAAAATACTTTATTCAGTTTAGGCCCTGAGAAAGCACTTATGACCGTCAAATCTACCGCCGGTTCGTTAAATTACCCAGCCATAGAGAAGAACCGGCAAGAAACTCGATCTAGTTTATCTTTTCATTTTACATAACATAGCACAACATTTTTATAAACAAAACAAGTCCGTTATAGGTTATAATGTCTTCAGTTACAGTGTTCTGTTGCAAATAGTCTCAAGTTTAAAGCATAACATCACATAATTCGAATAAAAAAGACTCATAATCGATACAATTCTTTCTGTCACTGTTAGAAGGTAGGCCGGTGAAGCTGTTAAGACCTTGCTTGGTCAATAGCGTAGTCAGTTCGAAAAAAAATAAAAACTGTTAGAAGTTTCACAGCATAATGAAATGGATCAAGGAACATGAGAAATGAACTAACTTGGATCATATTAATTTGTAATATAACAAAGATATTTGTCTCTCAACACGAAAAAAAAATTATTGGCTTAAGTACCTAAACTAAAGGTCCCTTTTAAAACATAATATTATTTAGCAGTGCAAAAGCGCACACCACATTACTTTTTTGCATAGTGAATGATGAAAATTCATTGCTTCATTTCCAATTTTTGTAGCATGAATACATAACACATTTTTAGTAAACTTTTGGTAGTAAAATATCAGTTTTTACTACACAGAAGCCGTGCAAAAATATCGGCCCTTTGTCGACGATGTATGTGCGGCCCTCGGAATTAATGAATCTAAATGAATAATTTTATTAAATCCTTTTTACACATTTATGAAATCGTTTTAATTTATAGCAGTCCACTTTTAACTCATAACCTATCAGAGTGGCCCCTGGTTCCAAAAAGTCTGTCAATCCCTGTGTTACAAGAATGGACTTTGGCTTTTTAAATCCAAGTCACAGAGTATGTATACGAATGTACATTCGTCATTAAATAAAATTTGCTTACCGGCACGGGTAATGGAGGCGGCGGTGGAGAACGATTCCTGCGCCGCCGGAACATTGAAGCCAACGAGTGCCCGTTAACATTCGTCGTCGATGCAACGGACACCAACATTATACACACAAAAACACCGAATCACGCAATTAATTAACATTCCTCTTCACACTTCACTAAATTTATAACTTACAAGTAAAACATTTCGCGCTATTTCATAACACTGTATATTCTAATAAGTATGAAGAAACATTAAATGTAAACTTGGTTCACACGACACGTATGGGTTAGTACATCAGCACTCAATGAAGATGAACTTTTACTGTTTTAATTGCAAAGTCTCGATGCACGGGCGCAAGATGTACGTATTTCGCGACAACTCGCCAGCAAACCTATCGCTCGATTTGGACAAAACACATGAACTTTCTCCGCAAGTTTCAACTTTCTGAATCACTTACAAATACATCCATAATATTTTATGTCGTCAACGAGAAACGATTCCCTTCTTTATTAAGCACATAAATTAATATATAAATTTTTCAATTGTATAAATCGGATTCCGTAAACTCTGATTTTTTTAAAATTTAAACACGAACCAATCGCTTTTACTTGCGAGGCGGTTGTAAAACGTCTGTCAGTCGGAATTGCTACAAGACGACTTCTTCGTACAGAGTCATAAAACAATTCACCTTATACAATTTACCTCAGAAACCGACTTAACGTTTCGAAATAGCTTAGAAACAATATTACACTAACTACTTTGAAAAGCGTTGCTAAATTTTATACGATGACATCAGTACCAACCGAAAAATAAACTAAAAATACGACACGTTTACAGCGGACAAATATTTGTACGTGAATATGTGAGAATGCACACACTGGTACCGACTCGAATCACCCGACAGTGTTTTTGTTTTTAATGATAAAATCACTTCATTTGTCATGAGATACCCGACGAATTTATGAGACGTTTGAATAATACGAGCATCGTACAACAACTGCTCGTAGGAATCAGATTTCTAAACACTGTTGTCGAATTATTACAAACGGTTTCTTACAATTAAAAGAAAATTGGCGTAACCAGAACGTAGCAATGCAATGTTATGTTATCGTTTTAAAATACACACTCATACACACACACCGAGATGACCTTGCTGCATTTCTGTTCACGGATCCGCATTTACTAATTAATTCGTTTTCGTCGTAAACATACATAATATACACAAACACAGAAACCAGATATGATGCGATCGGTATTGACTAAAGAAAAAAAATACTGTTCGTCAAAAACAAACTAAAATTAGAAGCAGACATTAGAAGTGTCATACGGTTTGTCGAAAACACATTAGAAGCAGATATCTTAAGAATCATTTACGTAAAATCGATTATTCTCTTATACATAACTAAGTGTGCCAGCGGTTCCAAATGACATTTTGTTTTATTTGTTGTAATTATTATTTTTTAGAATAAATAGTTGAATTACAACAAAATTAATATTGCGTACCTTTTTTACGGGTTCAAATATGTAAGCACAGTTGAATAGTGCAAAAGTTTATACGATGCAACGCCATCTAACGACAAGTTTTAGTAAACTGGATAGTATTTAATCCTACTAAATGAAAAATACGCGTGAAAATTTTAATAGCTTTTTGTTAAGCGGTGTAAGGATTTATCAATCTCAGACATGTATACCAATATTCATTTTTAACTAACTTCACAACAACAACCACTAACCTACTTGTTTTTGAATTCGATTGTTTTTTTTTAAATTTGTTACCTCAGAACTTCGCAATTTATAGACCGATTTGGAAAACTACTTTTATTGTTCGATAGGACATATTTTCAAGGAGGTCCTATTTTAACTTCATTCGCATTGAACTTTAGATTACAAAGATACATCGGATAGACTCCTAAATATGGACAAGAATATTCTGATGATTTTTTGAAGTCGATTTTACTTATTATATAATAAAATAATTATTATATATACATAGGTATAGAGAATAAGATTTATAACAGATTAGCTGGGTGATTAATTAGAATTATTTCAAACGGTGCATAGCACTAATAGTATAAAGTAATATAGTATAGCTTAGCTATTCATACACAGCTGATTATAAAAATACAATTAATTATATTGACTTTTTTGACCAATTATTCTTTTAGGGCGGTAAAAGTCGATTGTAAATGACGTCACATAACCATAAGATTTGTTTAAGCGCCATCTCTCCGTTCTATCGGAGTACTACGTATCCTAAACCCTATTGATATTAACAAAAAAGTTTGTGTGGATGAATGTTTGTTACGTTTTCACGGAAAAACTACAAACCGGATTTAGATGAGACTGCACAGTAAATATATCTTAAACACCAGAGTAACACATAGACTGTATAATTTATAAAAGTATTCTTGAAATTGGCTGCATATAACGATAAAAGTCAAGTGTCGGAAAATATTTAGAGTTTAAAATTTTAGGGTGTGATCTATAGAGCGCACTAAGAGTTATCTCAGCCTTAAGTAGAGAATTTAAATTTACAATCACAAGCATTAACTTAACTTGTGATGAGCTAAGTACAATATGTCAGTTTCAACGATTTACGAAAAACTTAGGTTATTACTTATGCGAATAAAAAGGTATGACAAAATGATTATGTAACAGTGCCACTTTTATACTATACTATTTTGAGTATCATTATTAGTTGATTGTCATTGACTTGATCCTCTATTGCAGAAATGTCAAGAAGGCTTGACATCTCGGCTTCTCGGTTGACTCGTTTCTTTCGTTTTTTTTTCAATGTTCTTTCAACATTGCTAATTTATTATTACAATTAAAACATTTTACAGACTCGACGCGGTATTGAAACAAAGCTAACTACAATCTTAGCGTAATCTATACTATGTATATTAAAATTATAAACAGGTAAAGTTTGTGAGTTTGTGAGGTTGTAGGGGGTAATTTCCGAAACGACTAAACCGATTTTGATAACTCTTGTACCAATAAAAAGCCACGTTATTTGTGAAAGTCGTATATTAACTCGAAAAATGAAAAGACTTTTTGTGGTAGTCGGATTTGCAAAGTAAGTCGGTGAAAAAACGGTCGAACGAAAACGTATCTTACGAACGCTGCCGTAACGATAAGAGATAACCTATATGATTGAATTCTAGAGAAAAGTTGTAGGCTTGATAATGCCCAAAAAAAAGTCAGCGACAGCATATGTCTAGCTTTTATATTTAAGCCACAAAAAGTAGATTTTTATAAAAATTTTACCGCCCAACGAAGTGGGTACGGTTCAGCTAATTAGAGTATAAAATCGAAACCTAAGATTGAGCTGAGTAACTACTTTGTGAAGTTTAAGCTGAGTTAAGGATAAGATATGGCTGAGTAGGCTCTATTGGTTTCACTCTTAAGTTACATGTAGCTAAAGTTTTATTATTTTCGAATTGTTTAAAGATTTCGCTAAACAGAACGCGTTCTTAACGCGCGTCAGGGCGTACCAGCGTCGCGTACTTCTAACGCACGCGTTCTGTCTGACGGGTTACGCGTACTTCTAACGCACGCGTTCTGTCTGACGGGTTACAACTTGAATAGTACAAAGCAACGCGGCGTTCTAATGCGGCGTCAGCCCGCGACGCTAGTACGCCTTGACGCACGTTAAGAACGCGTTCTGTTTGGCGAAGTCTTAGCACTATTGGCGTGATGATCAAAGCTTCACCGGACTGAAAGATAACGGACAGTATCATCATTTATAAGGACCATTTATATTTTTAATTATTGATTAGATCAAATTTTAGTTGAAAATATAGTTAGGTATATTCTATTTTTTTTAACTCTGAGAAGGATCTGGTTCTAAGACTCGAGTCTCGTTCGGTTGTAAAATCAATTAGTTAACGTAACTTGGTTTGTAGGCACGAAATCTTCGATCAACAGTTATTATTGATCGAAGCACGAAATTGACAATTACAAGGAACACGACCAGTTTTATACACTGAAAAAATATTATTATTTTAATTTATTACTTAATTGATTTAAATCTTTCAATAACAAAGCATTCTGATATTTCATATCTACCAGCCGGCATATAATGGCTCACTTGTTATTTTAATTTTTTTACTATTGCACGCTTGCCCTTTAATTATTCAATGTTCATTAATTGTGAATTCAAGGTGAAGCGAATGAAGACACAGAGAAAAAAATAAATTTCAATACTTCTTTGAAGAAAATTAATCAGTGTTACTAGCAATACATATTCTAATAATATATTGTTAACATCTACGTCCGGTACCGTGACACACCCGAGAGGCGAGACTACAACGCCACCCGGGGAACCACTATTGACCTGCGATACCGCGCTATTGACTCTATCGGGGTGTTACTACTGACCTCGAACGCTATTGGTGGAAGTTATCGGCTGTTCATTATTCATTCCGGTGTGAGACTACATTGGTGATATATAAAGGGCAAGATGTCGCTGATCTGGGCGCACTCCTATGTGGAAATTATTGTAAGGCGAAGCTCTGGCCAAATAAATAGTGACAGTATACGAAGTATTTATTGCCATTCCTGACTGCATCGACCCTATACGTGATTAGTGTAACAATATGTATAAATCTTCCTAAAATCTGAAGAACAGTTTTAAGTTGAAAATATAATAATAAATTACTAACGAATATTCGATACAACCATTTATCATTCGACGGTTCCGCTACATACATTCTTTACATCATTCCGACGTGTTAAATGTTCCAACAGTAAACTAAATGCGTTAACCGCACGCATCACTTTGATATATTTGAGGTTATATACAATGTAGTCTGTTATTAGGAATATTTTCTAGTGTTCCTCATTTGTTAGACGTTTCATAATAATTATATCTTCTAAGTCACTGACATTCTATTTTATACTATTAGTTACTCGCTTCAGCTTCGCTCGGTTGTACTAACGATAAAAATGAACTCAAATCTTTAATTTAGAGTACGATGTGAAGTGAAGCTTGTTGCTTGCCGTTCAAGGTCACCCGTGAAACTCAGTTCAACGCTTTCTGAGATTAGCCAGAACAAAAGAACAAAATCACTTCATATTATAAAACAAAGTCCTCTGCCACGTTTGTCTGTCTGTCTGTCTGTCTGTCTGTCTGTCCGCGATAAACTCAAAACCTACTAAACGGATTTTCATACGTTTTTCATCAGTACATAAAGTGATTAATGAGGAAGATGTAGATACATAATCTGTCAAAGTTTTTTTATGTTATCAGGGCGGGATAACGTCCGCCGGGCCTGTTAGTTTATTACGATGCGCGCGCACACCGTCACGAATAACTGACGCCCTGTTTTAACGTCCGTCGGGCCTGCTAGTTGTAAATGTTTGACATTAAAAAAATAATTTTTATTTCAAAATCACAGAAAGGCATTTCAATTTTCCATTCCGATGTAGTTTGGTCGTAACAAAACGATGTAAAATAAAATACGTCATGCTTATTTTCTCATAAAAGCTTGGAGCTTGACATTACAGTTAATAATTACTGCATTCATGTTAAGAAAGCCAATAAAACGATAGCTGATAATCTGAGACTTGACTAGCGTTACCAAATCCCTCGCTTTTTGCAAGACATGCTTCACTTTTCCTGTTCACATTTGGCAAAACATTGACTTTTTTTTTTTTTTTTTTTCTTCGAACTGACTATGCTATTGACCTGGCAAGGTCTTTACAGCTTCACCGGACTACTAAGGCCGAGCGCTTAGGGCACTCAGCCGATTTTGGTTTTGGGTAACATACACAAGGGTGCACGCACACCTCGGCTTGGGCTGTTACCGAAAAAGACGCGTCTGTCCTAGCTAAACTATACTAAGCTATTCATACATATATGCATTTGTGAATTATGCAATGAAAATTGCATGATTCACCAATGAATACGTGTATATCGGAATTGAAACGAACTAAACTATTCGATTCAGTTCGATTGAGGGAAAAAAAGTAAACCCTCCAACAATGTGTATGTATGTGCACGTGTGTTAGAGATATAATCTCATATGTGTGTTCAAGTGATGTAGGTGAGTCACTGTATCGCGAAAATAATA
This sequence comes from Antheraea pernyi, assembly GCA_015888305.1. Lineage (NCBI taxonomy): Eukaryota > Metazoa > Arthropoda > Insecta > Lepidoptera > Saturniidae > Antheraea > Antheraea pernyi. The sequence continues at coordinate 30,862 of MU159780.1, read as the reverse complement.
TCAAGAGGGCTCCGCGCGGGGACGACCTAGGCTCGAGATATTATTGAGAACCGCGAAGTGTGCGGGAGCTAATAGGGATCGATTACAAAAGCGTGGGCGCAACACGCATTTTATAAGATTGAATTTAAATTTACTAACGGTGACGGCACCGAAGTCTAAAAATAGACATAACAAAAATTATTATTATTGTTTGACGGTTATTTTTAGGGGAAGATAGACGTAAATACGCGATTTACTCTATCTTATTTGAGTTATTTATTTTTTAACAGCTGCGCGCGCGAGCCGTTGTAGTGTAGCCGCGATGGCTGGAAATCTATGGATTGCCGTGACGGCACCTAGTAGCGGATTACGAGAGCACTCTTCGTACGCCGAGATCTCCGAGATCTCGTGGAAAATGAGTAGTTGACCTGCGTAGTCAATACTCGATAGGGAAAAGGAGTATGCGGGGTCATCCTGTGAAGGATTAGCCGCCGGAGGTTTGGGAGTGTGCTGGGACGCGGGTTTAGGAGCCCACGGGGCCTGAGGGGCCCGGTAGGGGCGGGGGGGCGCACTAGTCGCGGGTACGGACGCTGCCGGTGCACGAGACGTGCCCGGCAGGTTCGGGAAGGCCTCTCGAGACATGAGAGGCGGAGGTCGAGGACGGGCGGGGGCAGCGGCCGTCTTAGACGGCGACGCCTGCCTGGGGTATCGAGGGCGCTTTGTGCGCGGGGCGCGGGGACATCCGCGATAATTCGCGGTATGGCCCACGCCGCGGCACAGAACACAGCTCGGAGGGTCGGAGGCGTCTTTCGTGCGAGAACACTCCCTAGTGGAGTGGTCGCCGAGGCACTTAACGCACCTGGGTTTCAGGCGACAGTTTCGTGCGGAGTGTCCGTACACCTGGCAGTTGTGACACTGCGAGGGCACAGACGTTTTGCGCGGCGGCTCGACTATGACGCCGGAGAGGCCGCAAAGGGATGTAAGATTAAAAATCGCTTTCCCCTGAGGGGTGCGATCGAGGACAACGAGAACCATATCATATGGAGCCCTGGTGCGCGGAGAGCGCATACGATGAACCTCGCGAACAGGAATCTTCTGTTCCTTGAGGTCGTCTGAAATGTCGTCAGTCGGGAGTTCTGAGGGGACTCTACGGATCACAACCCGTAGTTTACGCTCCTCTTCGAGAGAGTGCGTGAAATAGCCCCACTGGTTGTCCCGAAGGAAACGAGTGAGGTTGCGATGGGCGGTGGACGTGGCTACCTTCACCTGAATACCTACAGCGGTATTCACGGCGGAGGTGTAAGGGATACCTGCCGTTTCCAGCAGGCTAGAAATCTCAACCCAAGACGCTTTGTCTTGGATCGTAACGGGGGGCGGTGGGCGGGGCTTCTTGCCCGAAACTGCGGAACCCGCAGCCACGGGCGAGTCGGGTCTAGAGGGCGCTGGTGTCGCCTTTGGCACTTTCGCGCCATCGACGTTTGCGATCTTTTTAGAGGGCAATTTGTCCTCCGGATCGGAAGAGGAGTTCGAGCGCTTCTTGCGCGGTTTGCGGTGCGTGACGGTGGTGAAGCCATCGTCCGCAGCAGGGGCTTGCTCAGCCTGAGGGGCTTGCTCGGCAGGGGGATCCTGCTGAGCAGGAGGGTCTTGCTCCATGTCGGAGCCGGAGTCGGAGTCGGAGTCATCGCTATCGCGATCGGCTGGGATTGGGAAGTTGTTGGAAGCCTCGATCTTGGCATAGATCGAGGGAGCGGGCTTCGAGGAATGAGGGAGCTCGGTGCGACGCTTTGCAGCGTACGCATCGTAATCGTCTACGAGACGAGGACAGATAGCGGCTATGAAGCCGCGGAGGCTAATGAGCTCAGTCTCTAAGAGACTGATCTCTTGTTCAGCGGCCATACCGGGGCCTGAGGAGGGGAGTGGGGCGGGGGAAGACATGTGAAACCTCCCTGCCAGAGGGGCAGGGGGGCGCGCCTTAATGAATTTAACGGACTATCCCGAGTCCGGATCAAAGGGAGCTGTTTAAAACTAAACAAAATAGGAAAACAACGCAAATAAGTACCTGAGCGAGACAGGGGAAAAATAACATAAGACTACTTAAATAAACAAACAATAAAAAGAAAATAAATTTAAAAATAAATCACTGAAGAATTAAAGAAATACGTAAATAAATAGATAAACAAAAGAGTAAATAAATAAATATACCAAGAAATAGATAAAGCAATAAATAAATACAAGGAAAGGTCTCACTCAGTTCCAAGAAAAAGAACGCAGGTGCAGCGCACCTGTGAAGCGCAGGTGTGCCGGATCGAAACAAACAATAACTGACGTCACTAAATCACGAGTATTAAAATCGAACTTAGCGCGCGCAGCCAAACGGACAACCGCTCAAGTCGACGGTTCGATCGGAACTCAAAACATTGACGTGTTCGGCCTTTTCCAAATGTAACCAAGGATACACATGAATTCATGGCAAGGGACGAACAACGAACGGAGCGTAAATCGTAGCACTAATTCTCACTACTCTGTTCTAAGTATAGAGCGAATTTTGCCTTTTGTCGGTTTTATTTGTACTCCATAAATCATTAAAATAAGCAAGGGTATTCCAAAAATCTTTAAATAACGGCATGTATGGCTATTAAAAGTAAGTCCTACCCGATATTGCACTTATTTCGGCATTTATATATTTGTTACGGACAGATGAGCTGTCATGTTTATGTATTTACTTTTCAATATTTAATGTTCTTTATCTATACTTACTAATAATAATATTATAAAAAGGTAAAGTTTGTGAGTTTGTGACGTTGTGAAATTGTAAGGGGTAATCTCAGGAACTACTGGTCCGATTTGGAAAATTATTTCAGTGTTATATAGTTAATTTATCAGTGAAGGTTATAGGCTATATATCATCACGCTAAGACCCATAGGAGCGGAGCAACAATGAAGAATGCTGCAAAATCGGGGTATTTTTTCCACTACAGAGCTTCCGCTGCGCCTTAGCGCAAATTAACCATTCCATGCGTACGAAGTCGCAGGCAGAAACTATTAACTAATTATATTATCTATACTAATATCATAAAGAGGTAAAGTTTGTGAGGTTGTAGGGGATAATATCTGGGGAGTCGGAGAAAAAAATGGTCGAACGAAAACGTCTCTTACGAACGCTGCCTTAACGATGAGAGATATATGATTGAGTTGTAGGAAAAAGTTGTAGCTTAATAATGCCTATTACCGCCCAAAGGTAAATGGGCACGGGTCGGCTAGTGTGTAATAATGTGATTTTATAAATAACGATCGATATATGTGTAGGTTTAATGTATATAAGATCATTTGAATATAACGCCATTATTATTGTTATAACCGAGAGATATATGATTGAGTTGTAGGAAAAAGTTGTAGCTTAATAATGCCTATTACCGCCCAAAGGTAAATGGGCACGGGTCGGCTAGTGTGTAATAATGTGATTTTATAAATAACGATCGATATATGTGTAGGTTTAATGTATATAAGATCATTTGAATATAACGCCATTATTATTGTTATAACCAAAATCAATAATATAGTACGGAACCATCGATGAAAGTATCAAGTAAAATGTATCATGTAAAAAGTAAATGTATGGATAAACGTGCCGCAGTTAAGGCACGCATTGTATACTAAGTGTAAGGATATAATTGTAAACATATAGGTACCCGGACAAAATGAGTTTTGTCACCGGCTCATTAAATAGGATTATGTTTATTGTGAAAAAGTAATACAGTCCACTGAAGTTTTGAAACCTACCGCTGTTTTATTGCTGAAATCCTGAAACCTTCTCACTCTAACAATATTAGAGCCTGGTAACTTAAGACACACTAAGGTACCTTACACTAGAGACGATAAAATTACATATAACAAATATTAGACACAAACATAGACATTCTCATTTAAATTATTCAAAATGAACGGATAAAATTAGTTAAAAAAAACGTCATAGAGAAATAAATGACATTTCGAATTTCTCATGCTATGCGGTCTAACCTAATATGGTGTTACACTAATCACGTATAGTGTCGATGCAGTCAGGGATGCCAATAAACACTTCGTAGATACTGTCACTATTTATTTGGGCAGAGCTTCGCCTTACAATACTTCGTACATAATAATGCGTAGATATCACCGGTATTTTGCCTTTTACAGGCCAATCTATGCAAGTCAAAGCGATTACTATTTACACATAATTCCGTAAAATAATTTAAGTAACACAAAAATAATAAAGTATGCCATTTTCGCACTTCGGCAACTGTGCGAAAAATACAGACGTGTACATAAGAACTTGTATATGGTGTTTGTTGATCTGGAGAAGGCATATGATCGAGTACCCCGAGATGTTTTGTGGTGGACTTTGAAAAAGAAAAAAGTGCCTGGGAAATTCTTATTGACGTCTTATTAAAATCTATATAATAATAATAATTCTTATTTATGTATCTTTAATATGGTGGCGCTAGTGTCAATGTGTCTCTCTAATATGGTGGCGCTAGTATCAATGTGTATCTCTAATATGTTGGCGCTAGTGTCAATGTATATTTATAACATGGTGGCGTTAGTATCAATGTTCCGGTCGTGTTGTAGTCTCATCTCTTGAATGTGATGCAGTGGCACCGGAGGTGGGTGATAACACTAGATAAAATTTAAGTGTCTTTTTTTGCGTTTATCCTTTATAGGGTTTTGACCACAATCTCATTTACTATTAAATGACGATGCGATCTAAGATGGTCAATACGCTGAACTCAGAGGGCGACCGACTCACAATTGCAGCTGCCGGAATACACCAACAGGTTCTTGGCAACATTGTCATTTTGAGAGTGGTAGTGAACCAGGCGGGTTTATAAAAAGCCCTACCACCATGATATTGGTTACATCACGATGTTTACCAAAAGTACTGGCTCAGCTGCAAGGATTCGAACTAACGTAGATTTGTTATAAATGGTCTTCGTATATGAAAGTGCTATGGAAACCATTTTTTTTTAAATATAATACACTGTGCGACTCTTAATCTCAGTCACACGTGATGGAAAGTGAGGACGAGGCCTAGGATGTACCGCGTTCACCCAGTAAAGGCTCATTACTCTTCTTTTGAAGATCACTTCATCATACACTTGAGGAAAAACAGACACAGGCAGAGCATTCCACTTTTTACACGGTTCTCATAATAAATGACGATGCACAGCACTTCGTCCGGATGAATGGTATGTCAACCGTGCATGAATGGAGGCCCGTACGGCGTCTGGTTATTATGATAATTATGATTCGCATAGTCAGCGCCTTTCGGCTTTCTTTATAATTATTCATATAAAGTTTGTTCAGTTCGAATCCATCATTCGCGCGCGTACCACTTGCCCCAGACTTAGGCTAATTTCATTGTATTTAATGTAATAAATAATTTCTTTTATAAGTTTTGTTTTTTAAAAAGGCCTTCGCTCAAATCCTTATAGCAGATCCTTAAAACATAATCTATCAATAAAGCCAACATCGCTTGAAAATCGCGTCTAATGTTAGTCCATATTAATATTCGAAATTGGCGAACAAGTTTTGATAAAACTTTTATTATCAGATTTAGGACTTCAGTGTATTAATTAATTGTATAAACTAATCCTTATTAATGCAGAAAAATAAGCAGTCTTAATCAAAAAACATAATATGGTGGCGCTAGTATCTATGTTCCGGTCGTGTTGTAGTCTCATCTCTTGAATGTGATGCAGCGGCACCGGAGGTGGGTGATAACACTAGATAAATTTACTGTTAAATGACGATGCGATCTAAGATGGTCAATACGCTGAACTCGGAGGACGACCGACTCGCAATTGCAGCTGCCGGAACACACCAACACGATGTTTACCAAAAGTTCTGGCTCAGCTGTAAGGATTCGAACTAACGTAGATTTGTTATAAATGCTCTTCGTATATGAAAGTGCTAAGGAACCCATTTTTTAAATATAATACACTGTGCGACTCTTTACCTCATTCGCACCTGATGGAAAGTGAGGACGAGGCCTAGGGTGTAACGCGTTCACTCATCATACACTTCAGGAAAAATAGATACAGGCAGAGCATTCTATTCCATCGCGGTTCTCATAAAATAAATGACGATGCAAAGCACCTCGCCCGGGTGAATGGTATGTCAACCGTGAATGAATGGAGGCACGTAAGGCGTCTGGTTACTATTATAATTATGATTCGCATTGTCAGCACCTTTCGGCTTTCTTTATAATTATTCATATAAAGTCTGTTCAGTTCGAATCCATCATCCGCGCGCGTATCACTTGCCCCAGTCCTAGGCTAATTTCATTGTATTTAATGTAATAAATAATTTATTTTATAAGTTTTGTTTTTTAAAAAGGCCTTCGCTCAAATCCTTATAGCAGATCCTTAAAACATAATCTATCAATAAAGCCAACATCGCTTGAAAATCGCGTCTAATGTTAGTCCATATTAATATTCGAAATTGGCGAACAAGTTTTGATAAAACTTTTATTATCAGATTTAGGACTTCAGTGTATTAATTAATTGTATAAACTAATCCTTATTAATGCAGAAAAATAAGCAGTCTTAATCAAAAAACAAAATCCGTTCCATAACAACGAAATGACGGCCGTCGGTTAGTATAGAATATGAACTTGATAAATATACGTAAAACCGATAACACGACCGTGGTTTCTGGTCGAAACCACCGAAACGATTACCTCCAACATCCGTATGCAATATAAAATGTAAAAATAATCTCGAAAATAAACCAGATGACCCGAGCGCAGACGCTGTAAACGTCAGCGCGTCCAGCGCCCACGTGAATTAGAGAAAGCAAACAATGATGCTCTCTACACAACATAACTATTATTAGTTAGTTGTCTAGAATGTTTTTAACATTTTCTAAGCCCGATTGACGCTAAGTGCATTTTACAAAGTATTTCGCAAACGATTCAATCGAATACAAGACATGTTTACTAAACAAAATATGAATCACCTTGCCAATCGACACTTCACCTTTTTTTTCCCAAGAGCTATAATAATACACATGAGTCGTTATATTTCAAAACGTACTAGTCTAATTTTGGGCACTCGTCGGATTTTAAGTTTCTTTTTATAGATCTTTGAAGATCACAAAACAAAAAACTTAAAAATGATAAAGATCTTATATGAAAAGTAAATTTTCAAAAAAAAGTATTAACCGACTTCAATATCAATCAAAAACCCATAAGGCACTAAAAAGCGGAAAATAAATAGTTTATCAAATTAACCAAATTAAATAAAACATATGAATATGTGTGCTATCTAGAGATGTACTGGATGTACTGGAAGTAATCAAAATCGGTTCACCCAGTCCAAAGTTATGAGGTAGATTTAGGACTTCAGTGTATTAATTAATTGTATAAACTAATCCTTATTAATGCAGAAAAATAAGCAGTCTTAATCAAAAAACAAAATCCGTTCCATAACAACGAAATGACGGCCGTCGGTTAGTATAGAATATGAACTTGATAAATATACGTAAAACCGATAACACGACCGTGGTTTCTGGTCGAAACCACCGAAACGATTACCTCCAACATCCGTATGCAACATAAAATGTAAAAATAATCTCGAAAATAAACCAGATGACCCGAGCGCAGACGCTGTAAACGTCAGCGCGTCCAGCGCCCACGTGAATTAGAGAAAGCAAACAATGATGCTCTCTACACAACATAACTATTATTAGTTAGTTGTCTAGAATGTTTTTAACATTTTCTAAACCCGACTGACGCTAAATGCATTTTACAAAGTATTTCGCAAACGGTTCAATCGAATACAAGGCATGTTTACTAAACAAAATAGGAATCACCTTGCCAATCGACACTTCACCTTTTTTCCCCATTTCAGAACGAACCCGTCTAATTTTGGTCACTCGTCGCATTCTAATTTTCTATTTATAGATCTTTGAAGATCACAAAACAAAAACTTTAAAAATGATAAAGATCTTCTATGAAAATAGAAGGAGAAGAATGAAATGAGAAGATGGGATGAGGTTAAAGAACGCTTCAGAATACTCGCCATGATACAGACGTTAAAACACGCTCAGTGAGGTAAAGTTTCTTTGCAACTGAAGCGGTTCAAGGTTCTGTTAGTAACAGACAATACAAACAATACAGACAACCCGTCGCTGCAACTTGTCTAGAGGATCAAAGAGATATCAAAATCAAAATAGTCTTTATTCAATTTAGGTCCAGAGAAGGTCCACTTATGAACGTCAAAACTACCACCGGTTCGGAAAACAAACCCAGTCATCGAGTAGAACCGGCTAGAAACTCGATCTGGTTTAGTGCCTTATAGAGAAGGTATACCTGGCCGGACGTGAAACACCGTCGCACTCTATTCAGAATGCCCAATCTCTTAAATGTTGCAGAGATAACACTCTCAACGTGGTCCCTGAGGTTGATCATTTTTAATATCCAATTATTAAATAAAACATATTTACGAGCATGTACGGCCTCATTCCTTGGCAGACTTTTCTTGTAAACTTATGAAAGATGTAGATTAAAATAACTTGTTTTTTTTTTTAAATTAAGGATCTATTCTAACATCTAAGTGCAAATAAAACTAAAAAAACGTTCACAAATTTTCTACTACTTGTTGAGTGATCCAAATTCAATGGCAGACCAACCACTATTATTTTATTTATATAGATCAGAGATTTAGGATTAATGTAATTGTTTACATGCGTGGTTTACACATCTCTCGCGATATTTTACTGAAACTCGTATTCGAGTCGTAAAAAAACAATAAAACACAGAATATCTCTGACGTCCTCGTCACTTTCATATTATTGTAATCGAGGTCAAACGAGAACCAGGAATACAAAGAACAAGTAGAATTATCTACAGACACATATAAATAAAATTTAATTGTAAGTTGTTTGTACAGACTGATTTTGACGGAACTTTCACAAGCAGACAAGAGGACTATTCAAAGCATTATCTTGGCATTATATCACAATATACATACTATATACATATACACAATATATATACATAATAATACAATTTTACATATTATGTAGCTTACAATTGTTATCATAATTATAGTGTACAACTATAGTACTAACAAAAATACAATAGAAAATATAGAGAAAACCAACAATTAACTTAAATTAAACACTTAATGCCCAAGAAATAAAACAGTTTTCTCGAGAAAAGAAGTTTTCAGCTAGTTATTATAATGAAAAAAATTTAAACCCACAACACGTAAGTTTTTATAACATATTCGCAAATAAGTTGTTCATTTGGTTAAATAATGATTCGAAAAAAAAATCATTTTTATTTATCCTTTCTTCCTTATTCACAGACGCGATACTTAAATATTGTATTGTCTATGCCACTCACAAAAGACGAATCTACCTATACCATCATATGTTAAAATCCATCAACTCAATTCGGCTACGACGCGTGCCAAAGAAACACATACATAAAAGAAATATTACCCACTTCTCGGCATACTCTGGTAATAACTCTACACTTTTCTTTATTGCATTATGGTAAATTTGTACAGGTCGCTATGTAGTAATAAGAAATCTTTGTGATGTGTATAACGGGTTGGGTATAACATAAATTTTATAAAGGAAACTCATGATCTAAACATAGAAACTGTAACAAACAACGACCAGCGTTCCATGTTTCAGACTTAACAAAACCGGTAATAGTTTCTTAGGTAATAGCGTTAGGTTTTACAATAAAGTCCCAAAACATATTACCGATTTGCCGGAGTGTAAATTTAAGCGCCACGCCATGCGGGTTTTAGTGTCAAAAGGCTATTATAGAGTGGCTCAATATATGAACGATTGTGATGTCTTGAATCGACTCCTCTCTGTGCATCCACTAAAAACGATTGTAACGTATACTGTATTCGAAATATATGTGTTAAAATGGTGTACCCGATCGAGTCTCTTGCCGGTTCTTCTCGATGACCTTTTCCTAACCGGTGGTAGTTTTGACGTTCATAAGCGCCTTATTAGGGCCTAAATTGAATAAAGTATTTTTGATTTGATTTGAACGGGAGTGTCGCATAGAACAAGACATCAATACTTACTACATAAGAAATATTGATGACTGATATTGCTGACTTCCGTCCGCTTCTTAGAGCATTAACAAAAATAACAAAGGGTTAATCGAATCCAAAAAATAAATAACCTAGAATCATATGAGAAAAATACTAACAGTTGTACTTCAACGATTATTAAGATTCGGTTAATATAAAGATGTTTTTTGTATACATTTTAGAATCAAAAGAAAAGTAGCCAGATGTTGGGATATACAAATAATCTTTGATCCGGATGCCGTGAGACATATTGGATATGTATACTAGTTACATGTAAAGGATCTGAAGCTAAAACGTAAACAAACCATCAGACTGTCTGTATTTGTAATATACAGCTGGAATAAAAAGCATGATGCTACGAAACTTCTCGTTTATTAGCGCGGTGCATTTCGGAAAACCTATACATTTCATGAGATATGGTCACGGTTGCGTACTTGTTTGCATATACTATTATTTATTTTAATTATGTACAATTTTTTTTAACTAAATTGTTTTTTTATAATGGTGAAATGCAAAACAAATCATCATATTTAAATATCAACTCGTACCGACATACGTTGATACCGTTTTTGGTTTGAAATACATATTTTTGAAAATTGGTGATCTCGACTCGATGTAGTAAAGTTAAAATTCGGAAAGAGCACATCGAAATATATAAAATTCACCAATCTTTAAAAACCATACGAGGAACTGTATTCTCATATTTATTACTACCTGATACCTGCGACTTCGTCTGCGTCGTTTACTATCCCAATTGTTTCGTTATATCTCTAAGGGATTGGGTAACGTTTTCGACGAAAGCTCCCAAGGCTGCTTGACTTTTTGCGACACTTCCAACAATTATCGTTATATTTGAATCAATTTACACAACATCTTGACAAATTATATACCTAAATCTTCCTCGTGAATCACTCTATTTACTAATGGAAACCGCTGAGTAGTTTACGAGTTTATCGCGAACAGACAGACAAACAGCCGCGGCGGAGGACTTTATTTTTTAATATGTAGAGTTGAAAAATGTTTTAATAACATCATACAACACGTAATCAGCAATAACTCTACCTGCCAAACCGATAAATAGTTAAAAGTACAGTACAGTCACTTTGCCGAGCTACAATAAAAAAAAAGAGTGCCACGCTAAACCTAGAGAGGAACTGGTTCTCAAGTGCACCTTTCGGAAATCACCAACAGTTGCTTGCCCGATAATCTTCAACTTGACAGTGGTAGCTAGCCAGGTTGGCTTAAAAAACCCTACCGCCATGTTATGATTTCATCACGGCATTTTACTTCATAAAGTTCCTACTTAATTGTAAGAATCGATGCGGGGTCCGAAAACGCTATCCACTAATCTTCGATCCCTTTAAAAAAATATGATCAGATATAGTGCAGTCATTTTGCGACTCTATTTGCAGCTATCGCGTATACTAACAGTTGACTATTTTTCACCTCTGGCGGGATGTTTGGACGTTATAATCTGTCTGGCTGATGAAGTATAATTTTGTAAAAGTTATCTGAATAACACATTTAAAAATCAAGCATGTAAATATAAGTGAAGGACATTGAATTTTCGACCTGCTTTAAAGTGTCTGGATACTACTTTAGAGTGATATTTTACAAAACATATATAAAATTCAGCTATTTAAATTTAAGTAAAATAGCTCTTAATTTTAATCACCTTTCTCATTTCATACCTATACATTTGCCACAGACTCAAACTCTGTGAGTGCGTAAGCATTCAAAGTACATGAAACACTCAGAATGTAAGGTTTCATACATTTCAAAATAAGTTACATCTGATCGCTCTGTCATATCGGACAATTTTTTTGAAGTAAAACTTCTTTAGGCGCGTCTAGGAGGTAACTGGACGACAATGCAACGGAAGTCCGTTACGGCAATATGGCGTCACATTTCTGTACCATCCGGATTATAAATATTTTTGGTTTTGTCAATAAATAATTCATAATCAAATCAATCAAATATTTTTGAATAAAAATATAATTTAAAATATGAATTGAATAATAATAAAAATCATACAATAGAATGAATTATGTATATATGGACGCGTGATCGTGCTGCCACCTGGTTTCAATGTAAGTAAGTAACAAAGACACTAACAACACCAGGGGGAGTCGCAAATGCGTTTCAAGCCTGTGTTTGGTAGAAAGGGGGGAATGAGGGAGGGGAGATGGGAGGGAAGGTAGCTCTCCGGCGCTCTCACTGACCGAATGTAACGCAACAAGGCAAGCATTGTTACTTCACGTCCGTTTGTCTGTGAGTGGGTGGTCCCACCCCAGGCCAGCCGTTCCATTCATGCTGAAACCAGTAATACCTTCAGCGTGACTCTACCGCCTTTTAAATCAGATTCACTTGATATGATTGATATTCACTTGAATGTAGAAATAAACCGGAAAGTGACGAATTAAACCCATTATTTACGTTAATTGAGGTTGTTTAACAATCTGCGGCGACAATAATCACGCAATCAATTCACGAGTTAATTCAAATCGATTAAATAATTCGGACATCTTCGACTTCTCGAGATAAAATAAACGAAAACAAAATTTAAGTTTAAATTTATATCCTTTCTATAAAATGTGAAGTTTGTGGTGTATTAGAAGACGTACAATATATATTAATGGAATGAATGTTTTTTGTTCCAAGCAGATAGACGGAAGTTGATGATGGCTCTAAGTTTGTAGTATCACTATATATTATAAAACCAAGTCCACTGCTACGTCTGTCTGTCTGTTCGCGATAAACTCAGAAACTACTGAACGGATTATCATGCGGTTTTCACCAGTGGATAAAGTGATTCCTGAAGAAGGTTTTAAGGTATATAATATCAAGGTTTTTTATTATTATCAGGGCGGAACAACGTCCGCCGGGCCCGCTAATTTTTCATAATTTATTGTCAAACCCCAATAGTGAAGAACAGATTTTTTTTCCAATTGTTGAGACGTCATCAGTGCCTTCTGTCTTTTTATTAATAGTTTTTTTTTTTAAATATATTTTCGATAATTACGATTGTTTTGTGGTTGGTTTAATTTATAATTCTTTGTTTTTATAAAATAATAGGTAATGTTAGATTAAACGTAATTTATTCAACAATGTATTGAAGTTAAGTTATATATGGAGTAAAAGTAACAATAGCAAATACGCATATTAAACTCTTTTTCACATATCAGTTTACATAACTTCACACACCATTTCATCGTTATTTTTAGTCATAAACTCTTTCAAATTGTAATAGGGACTATTTTGGAAAAACAGCTTTAATTTTGATATAAATATGACATCATAAATGTGTCAGTTCCTTATATAAACTATTGTACAAATAAATTTATAAATTGAATTTTTTTTTTATATGTTTTAAGTCAGCTCGTTGTTGTTAAAAATACTTGTCTCTTAAAAAAAATTCTATTAGTGTATCCATAGAATAAGAGTTTTGTAGAGCTGATATAAAAGCTATAAATAAAAAAAACTCCTAGTAAAATATATATTCGACAAGAAATAGTATTACATAAAGTATATATAATCAATAAGAACTTGTGAACATGACGTTGATGGTTCACGGATTTATCAAATATAAACACATAGCGACAGTCCGTGAATAGCTCGCTCTTGACTCTGATTGTTTTTGGGTCACCGGTTTGCAGTTGCACGCACGAATGCCACGGGCACCCTCATCTCTAATCTCGAAATAGACGTAATATCATTACTAACGACATCCTAACTAATATTATAAATGCGAAGTGTGTTTGTTTTTTTTTAAAGAAAAATGGCAATAGCCGTGAGGATCTCTAGAATTTTCATAATGCGTACGCTAGCGTTGTGGAATGGTTTACCTAACACGGTTTCTCCTTAGGGCTTTTTTTTTTTTTTCCTCGAACTGACTACGCTATTGACCCTGCAGGGTCTTCACAGCTTCACCGGACTACTTCTCCTTAGGGTCGGTTTTTCCTCAGGGCTATGATATGGGGCTCTTCAAGAAGGGACTGAAACACGGTCTTATATGTTTTTAGTCTCTTTAACCATTTACCATAAGGTGGACCTTCCGGCTGTTTGCTGCCTTGTGACATAAAAAAAACTTTCACGTCTTAACTGAGTTCAAGCGCCTATATGTGAACGATGGTGATGTCTGGAAATACCGCCAATCTCTACGCATCCACCAAAAACGAATGTAACTAAACTATCTGTTTGTAAAAATATGTATAATGAAAATATGAACCAGATCGAGTTTGTTGCCGGTAATTCTCGATGACTGGGTTGCTTGTCCGAACCAGTGGTAGCTCTGACGTTCATAAGCGCCTTCTCAGGGCCTAAATTGAATACAGTACTTTGGGTTGATCATTTTTTTCTGCACTGATTATCCGCTCGATCACAATCGCACCTCGCGGTAAGTGAAGGTATTGGCTAAAACATTAACGGTTCACCTAAAAGAATTAGTTTTTAAGTATATATACCAGAGCTAAACACAACTGTAGGTACTTGGTAACAGTTATTTAACAGGAGGTGTATGGGGTGTCGAATAACGTCGAAGACTTGATACATTCAAGCCAACCTCACCTGCACGTGGTGCACCCTGCTGAATAACGAACGAGGCAATGGCGAAAGCGGGGTGGTAGGGTTTTACAGCCTGACTGGGTCGCAACCACCATGTATATGGCGAAAAAGCTCGTCATAGTGATTCGTTTCTGCGGGTCGCGTTTCGGGATCAGCCTGTGTATATCCAGGTTTCGCAGGCCGGCATGATAGCGGCGACCGGCGATGGATAGTGTGTCACTTGGTGGTCACCATTGTTTTTGGATTGTACTGTGCTTACCATCAGGAAAAGTGCAGTCATTTTGCCGAGTTATAATAAAAAAAGGGTGGTAGGCATCCAGGCGGACATCTTCTCTCTGATAAGAAAAATAAACCTTGACAAATTATATACCGAAACCTTCCTCATGACTCAATTTATGTATTGGTGAAAACCGCATGAAAATCCCGTTCAGTAGTTTTTGAGTTGACACTTGCTCCTTATCTAAAAAAAATAAACACCGTTTAATAATTATTTAAACTTTTTACAAACTATCAAACTTCAAAATTATGAGTAGAAAAAGAAAGTAAACGAGAAACAATGTGTCCAAAGAAATTTTGTAAACAAAATGTACTTTGTCTTTTAATTTTGTTTTTTCGTCTGTGCATAAAAAATATGTAACATAACTAGCGGGCCCGGCGAACGTTGTCCCGCCTTGATAATTGTAAAAAAAATTGGCAAATTATATACCGAAGCCTTCCTCATGAATCCCCCAATCAAATGAAAATTCGTTCAGTAGTTTTTGAGTTTATCGCGAACAGACAGACAGACAGACAGACGCGGTAGGGAGCTTTCTTTTACAATATGTAATAATAAGGACCGCAGACGAAGCCACGGATATCAGCTAGATATAAAACATAGTATTACCAGGCGTGACGTCATTACATTTTCCGCAACATAACATATACTACATACGAGTTAAAATACATAAAAAGTAATTTTTAGGTTAGTAATGGAAACATGTATAAATAGGTTACTTAAGGGTCGGCAACGCGCATGTAACGCTTCTGATGGTTACAGGCGTCCATAGGCTGCGGTGACCCTTTTACATCAGGCGGCCCGCATGCTTGTTTGCTACCGTCGTGGTATATAAAAAAAAATGTCCTGTGATGCAGACCAAAGCACCTCGTGCGACATCGGCTTTTTAAATGACACTCATCTTGATTGTATAATAAACTATTTTTATATATAACATGAAGAAACAAACAAAAATTAAAAGAAAAACGATGTTACATACATTGTTTTTGTAATGTAAATGTAATATAATGTAACGAATTTATAAAACTAACGTTGACCTATTTTTACTTACAAGTAATAGTTGTAGAAGTAAAATGAAACGTACGTAATAGCAAAGGATAGTGCAAATAAAAAAATTACAATTTGAACCGTCCTTCCTTTCCCCTTCAAAAACTGTTCTAGTTTATATGCATATATAGAAGCCAAAAAACATATTTAGACTTCTTGAAAAATGGAAAAAAAACCATTCGACGTGTTCAAGAAAGAGCAAATTTTATTTACTATCTCAATGTTGTATTTCTCTCACATCTTTGTAGGTCAAGGTGTTTGAAATTAAAATACTCATCCGGTTTCCGTCGGCCAAACTACTTTGAACGACTGTCCTGAATTCTAATCTGAAAACGAATGAGCCAATACAGTGAATTCTGTTTAATTCACGGAATTAATAACATAATGTAATACATTCTACATGTATAATTTATAAACTAGATCCACGGACAGTGTAGTATAAATGTCAGAAATAATTGGATGTGGAACTCAGCAATGCAATAAACTAAAGAGATTATTATTTTGCTGTTGGTTATCTGTTGTCAGATATTATAACTGACAATGGCCGATGTTATCTAAACGTGCGAAGAAACAAGCGTTAAGCGACAACCAATAGGTGTACAAAGGAGAACACTACATGTCGCTGGAACTGAAAATCGAACATGGAATTACAAATTATAATAAGATATGATTTTTTTTATTTGCAATGAGAAATCTCTATAGATGATAGTAAAAGCTATACTATATCAGTAATGAATTTAGATATTATGTTATTTACAAATCAAATTTCATCAAATTTTTTTCAAAAAAAAAAAAATAGTAATTCTTTTTTATATATTATTGTGGGGGAACGTACTTACCTGATAGTAAGTGATCACTGCCGTCCATGGACACTAGAAACACCAAGGGAGTCGCAAGTGCGTTGCCAGCCTGCTCATGCTAACTGCGAAAATCTCTTCAAAGCTTTTGTAATAATATTGAAGAGTCCAAACAGACATACAAAGTTTTTAAATTTATTTTATTTCAAAACTATTTTTGATAGAATACTAATTCTCTTCCTTATTATTGCTCATGTACAAATAAATAGCTCAATTTATTTGTAGAGTATCTATGTGTTTCCCTTATTCTAATTTAACCAAAGTTTAGGGTTAAAATGGCAACTAAAATTATTAAGTTCTATCAATTATCTACCAATGTAAGTTCAAAAGTTAGAATGCAATGAAGTACTGATTTAGTTTTATGTAATAAACAATATTAAAAAAAACTGTTATAATTAATGCATTACATAATCTGGTGTATTTTTAGTGATAAAATTGCAAGTTTATAATTAATCTTTTTATAGGAATTAACATTATTATAAAGTGATTCAATATGTGTACTTTTTACAAAACTCCCACATTATTATTAATGTTTCACATGCAATTTAAGATGCAACACCTGTAATAAATCAAAGAATAAATCCTAAGTGTTTAAGAAATTCACACATTTTTATTATTTTTAAACTTCCATGAGTATGTACAAAACTTGACTGTACAATTAACATGTTGAGTTTGAGTTTTAAGTATCATAACATTGCTAACAGTGCTAATTGAACTGTATGCCCTATTATGTCGATTGAATACTGAAAATAGATGATAAAAAGACTTGAAGACACATATTTGCAAATTAGAGTATTACATAAGATCAGTGGCTCTAGTATTGGTTTAAGAGCACAAAATATGTAATTTTCACTATATATACAAGTAAAATTGATTAAAACAGGTAAGCCGATTTTGACCTATTTTTACTAGTAGACAGGAGATATTTCAAAGCATTGCTTTACATAATATGATTCTCCATAGAGGTTAAAGCAATAAGGATAAAATTTAAGTGATAAATTCTACACTAGGCTCGTGTTTAGTTCCTGAACATAAATTTTATAGTGTTCTTTCAACTGGGTAAAATTAATAAATCTCTATGTAATCAGAAAGAACCAGACCTAGCAAGGTCTTAACAGCTTCACC